>BQNB010078610.1:0-30498 GCA_026074375.1 Tanacetum coccineum | reverse complement strand
CATCCATTCTATCTCTAACTTCACAACCCACATCTCACTCTTGTTCTTGGTTTGATCATAAGATTACTAGAATTCTACACCTTACTTGATATAATCCCTGATACTTTAGACGTTAGCTATGCTGTCGAATTAGCCAACGGGAGAGTTTATGAAACTAACACCGTACTTAGAGGCTGTACGTTAGGATTGTTAGGTCACCCATTCAATATTAACCTAATGCTAGTAGAACTTGGTAGTTTTGACGTCATCATCGGCATGGATTGGTTAGCGAACCATCATGCGGTGATCGTTTGTGATGAAAAGATTGTGCGGATTCCCTATGGAGATAAAGGTTTGATAGTTCAAGGTGATAGAAGTGGCAAAGGAAAGAAGCCGAAGTTGAGCATTATATCGTGCACCAAAACCTATAAATATATTAAGAAAGGTTGCCCAATTTTCCTGGCATAAGTTACGAAGAAGGAAACCGAAGACAAGTTAGAGAAGAAGCGACTTGAGGATGTGCCTACCGTATGGGACTTTCCGGAGGTCTTTCCAGAAGATTTGCCTAGATTACATCCAACGCGACAAGTTGAATTCCAAATCGACTTGGTCCCAGGTGCTGCTCCTATGGCACGAGCCCCGTATAGATTAGCACCGTCAGAACTGCAAGAATTGTCTACTCAACTACAAGAACTTCCTGACAAAGGATTTATAAGACCGAGTTCCTCACCCTGGGGAGCCCCGGTCTTGTTTGTCAAAAAGAAAGATGGATCTTTTCGGATGTGTATCGATTACCGTGAGCTAAACAAGATGACTGTGAAGAATCGATATCCACTTTTAAGAATTGGCGACTTGTTTGATCAGTTGCAAGGATCAAGTGTTTACTCAAAGATCGAGTTGAGGTCTGGTTATCACCATGTAACACCCCCAAAATACGATACGCAACGGAATACAACATTGGGGTGCTACGTTACGATACAATCACACAAGTCATAACAAACAATTATAAAAGAGATGTTTGCTAAGTAAATTTCAATTATTTCGTTTGAAAAGAATCAGAGTACAAGGGTCCCAAAACTATCATAGAAAATTTAATTCTAAGAGTCACACCACGACTTCATTTCTAAAATGTTTCTATCATTTATTGACACAAGTTCACCGAGTCACCGTCTTTGATATCCGAGTTCCGTCCCATCCAAGCCATCTTCAATACCTAAACCTGAGATACATGCTTAAAAATGGTCAACAAAACGTTGAGTGAACTCATAGAGTTTACAAATAACAGTTAGAACGCGTATTTGGTTCAACAAAACATATAACATTGCTCGTAAGACAAGTTATAAAAATATTGATTTCCAACTAAATGAGCTCATGTACCGAAACTTAACACATTCATCCCGTAGGACGAAATAATGTCCGAGAAGTATGCCACTTCTCCTAATACTAACTACAAAATGTTTGTTCAGGGTGCTCACCAACGGATTCAAACCCCGGACAGGGTTGTCAAACCCAATAAATCTATTTAATACATTAGCGTTCACCTGCAACTAGGCAACTAACGGTCACACAGTAAAAGGCATATACTCAATAGTGAATGGAATCATATTTAGTATCAAAACATATTGCGTTCTCATTTTACAAAACAGCAAGTATCCCCCTCGCGGGTTTAAAAATATTTAAAACATTCAAAAGCGAGGCTATGAACTCACCTTGATCGATGCCGAAGATCAAATAACCGAAACAATCACGAACTACTTGACGACGAGCTCAACCGCGACCTATAATTTATGTCGCTCGATTATTATATAATAAAATACGATCGAATAGTGCGTACATCGCAACTATTAAAACTATATAGATATACATACACATGTGATGAGAAATTCACTTGCGCGTCCTAGATCCTAAACTCTACTTAATTGAGTTACGATAATTCTTTCATTTATATTATACGTCACTAAATCGAAAACTTTCTGTTTTTAGAAAGTTACTATTTTTGGAAAGTTACCATTTTTAGTAGGTCTCATCTTCTAATTATATTTATAATAATATTTATTTATCTCATCGCACACTCCACGCTTAATTTGGTTATTAATTACCTATACCGGGATTATGTCCCGTATATTACAAAAGTTTCTATTTTTAGAATCTCCTTCGTTCATAACAATCGTCAAGTCTAAAATATTATACTCGTAATAATAATAACGTTTATTATTTTTATAACATCCGATAAGTGTTATATCAACCCGTTGACTTTCAAAAGTCAACGTTGGACTTTATTTGACTTTATGTATACATTTATTACTAACTCTGACCCGCTCAAAACGACCATTTATATCATATTTTCACGACTCGGACTCAAAAGAGATTTTATGCAAAACGATATTCCAGACAATTTTTTAGTTTTAGGCGAGATCCGAAACTCGACATAAAATGACCAAAATGCCCCTGCAAGTTTCTGCAGGAACTATGACACTTTTAATATGAATGCAGATTTTGACCTTGGGTTTTGACCCGTTATTACTCGATTTTAAAACTAGCATGCCTCGCGGCAAAGTAAAACGTCATTTCGAGCAACTTTTGTGTTACGCCGGAAGGCCGAAACGGACTCGAAAGTGCTCAAAACGAGCGTTTATGAATCTGCCAAACTAAACCAAACACCATAGTTGATTGAATTTTTCCTAGTTTTCAAATCTTGTTTTCGTCGTAACTTCTTCGTTATTAGGAGTTACGGGACGATCCACCTATCAAAACGATCGTCTAAGCAAGCTCTATCATATCTTTTGATCAAAAATCTAATTTTTCAAAATCTCGAACCTCGTTTACCGTGTTCTGTTTTCTGCTCGAATTTATATGTTACAAAACGCGCCAAAAACTATTTTCAACCCAAAAACTCATTCACAATATATCCAAAATGGTCTATAAACAAAACCTAATTCGCTCAATCAACCAATAACAAAAACTAACTAGACGACGCAAGATCGCACGGATTTTATCACATGCAACGAATATAATCAAGTCAAATGAACGAAACAAACGAAACAAAATATAAAGAAGATGCTCACAAGGCTATTGTAGCAAGATCAGGCTCGATAGATGAACACACTTGTTCCCTCTTGTGGTTGCCGCGACTCGAACTAACCCGAATCACAAACCCAAAATCTTTTCAACTAAATACCTGCATCACTAACACTTGTTTACCAACACTAAACACCATATTTTGATCAAAAACACAAGAAATCCACCAAATTTCAATCTTCCCAAATACATAATGCATGTGCATTTTCTTTAGTGGGATATGTAGGTAATGACTAGGGGATTAATATTTTCAAGGCGGATTGTAATGCATGCGGCTTTTGGTTCGGTTTTGGTGGCCTTGAAGGGTTCGACGAGTAGGGGTGAAGAACAAGGGAGAAGAAAATAAACTTGGCTAAAAGAAATAATGGTGTAAGAGTTGTGTTTATATAGGAAGATAGATTTATCCCTTTGATACTTCTAGTCCCTCCTTCTCCAAAGTCTAGTAAAATTGGTACAAAAAGGGGTGTTTGGTTCGTCCCTATAGTCGACCATGGGGCTCGGGTTCATATTTTCGTAAAAATTTTCCTTCGTTAAATTTAGTTTAGTTACAACATTTAATAAGATGTGTACACTTTAAAACGCAAGTCCGGCTCAAGACAAGGAACACAAAATGACGAAGTCCGACAACAATATAAATATCGCAAATTAAAATAAGTTGGGGAGCGTCATAATATTTATGAAGCCCAAAATGTTTAACGGTTGTGCGGTCAAGCGTTGACTCGCAAATCGACTAAAAATAAAATTATGAAATTTTTCTCCAAATCGTTCGTAATAAATACGAAAATAATTATTCTTGACAAATAAAATTTTAAATGTCGGAGTTCGCTCACACGATTTTATAAAATAATAATTACGACGTCGAATTCGCGATCGTCATACGCGTTGTAAAACTCGGGTTGTTACACACCAACTCAGAGTTCGTGACGAGGACATCCAAAAGACGGCGTTTAGGACTCGCTATGGCCACTACGAGTTCCAAGTAATGCCTTTTGGATTGACAAACGCACCGGCAGTATTCATGGACTTGATGAATCGGGTGTGCAAGCCATACTTAGGTAAATTTGTGATCATTTTTATCGATGACATCTTGATCTACTCCAAGAGCGAGGAAGAGCATGCATAACATCTTATGTTGATTTTGGAGTTGCTTAAGAAGGAAGAATTGTACGCTAAGTTTTTGAAGTGTGAATTTTAGCTTTTAAATGTATAATTTCTTAGTCACGTGATTGATGGTGAAGGCATTCATGTAGACCCAGCTAAGATTGAGTCTATCAAGGATTGGGCTTTGCCCAAGACTCCGACAGAAATTCATCAATTTCTAGGTCTTGCCGGCTATTACCAACGATTTATCGAATGTTTCTTGAAGATTGCCAAACCTATGACAAAGTTGACTCAGAAAAGCGTGAAGTTCGATTGGACTAAAAAGGCAGAAGCTGCATTTTAACAATTGAAGCAGAAATTATATAGTGCACCGATCTTGGCTTTACCTGAAGGTAGTGAAAACTTCGTGGTTTACTGTGATGCTTTTCACAAGGGGTTGGGCGCGGTTCTGATGCAAAGGGAGAAGTCATAACCTACGCATCACGCCAACTCAAGATTCACGAGAAGAATTACACTACACATGACTTAGAACTTGGAGCGGTGGTGTTTGCTCTCAAAATGTAGAGACATTATTTGTATAGCACGAAGTGCGTTGTGTTGACTGATCATAAGAGCTTGCAACATATTCTTGATCAGAAAGAGTTGAACATGAGAAAACGTTGATGGTTAGAATTGTTGAGTGACTACGACTGTGAAATCCGTTGTCATCCGAGAAAGGCAAACGTGGTGGCGGATGCCTTGAGCTGAAAGGAACGGATTAAGCCACTACGAGTTCGAGCTTTGGTTATGACGATTGGTCTAAACCTTCCCGTGAAAATTTTAAACGCTTAGGTTGAGGCGAGAAACGAAGAGAATTATGAAACCAAAGATTTGTGTGATATGATTAAGAAGCCGGAGCCCCGTGCTGATGAAACGTTGTGTTTGAGGAATATAAGTTGGATACCCTATTTTGGTGACTTGAGAACTCTAATTATGCACGAGTCGCATAAGTCAAAGTATTCGATCCATCCTGGATCGGACAAGATGTACCAAGACTTGAAGAAACTGTATTGGTGGCCAAATATGAAAGCTAAGATTGCCACCTACGTTAGTAAGTGTTTGACATGTGCCAAAGTTAAGGTCGAATGCCAAAAACCATCCGGTTTGTTGGTTCAACCTGTGATCCCAGTATGGAAGTGGGAGAACATTACTATGGATTTTGTTACTAAGTTGCCAAAGACGTCAACTGGTCAGGATGCAATTTGGGTAATTGTTGACCGACTCACCAAATCTGCTTATTTATTACCAATGAAGGAAACCGACTCAATGGAAAAGTTGACGAGACAATACTTGAAGGAAGTAGTCTCAAGACATGGAGTGCCAGTTTCGATTATTTCTGATCGAGATAGTAAATTTACACCTAATTTCTAGAAATCGCTAAATAAAGCCCTAGGTACTCAATTGGATATGAGTATGGCTTATCATCCACAGACGGATGGTCAGAGTGAGAGAACCATCCAAACTTTGGAGGACATGCTGCGTGCTTGTGTGATTGATTTTGGGAAGGTTGGGATAGACACCTACCTTTAGTGGAGTTTTCCTACAATAACAGTTACCATACGAGTATCAAAGCTGCACCGTTTAAAGCATTGTACAGTCAAAAGTGTCGAACGCCTGTCTGTTGGGCTGAGGTTGGAGATGCTCAGCTTACTGGCCCAGAGGTTGTCCATGAAACCACGAAAAAGATCATTCAAATCAAGAAGCGTATTCAAGCTGCACATGATAGACAAAAGAGATACACCGATAGGAGACGTAGCCATTGGAATTTCAAGCTGGAGATAAGTTTATGTTGAAAGTATCGCCATGGAAAGGGGTGATACGTTTCTGCAAACGGGGGAAGCTAAATCCTTGTTATTTATTGGACCTTTCAAAATCCTTGCTAAAGTGGGAACGGTTGCATATCGACTTGATCTCCCACAGCAACTAAGCCGGGTTCATAGTACCTTTCATGTTTCCAATTTGAAGAAGTGTTTCTCCGACGAACCCCTAGCTATTCCGTTGGATGAAATCCAGATTGATGACAAGCTTACTTTCATTGAAAAACCGGTCAAAATCATGGATCGAGAAGTTAAACGACTAAAGCAAAGCCGCATCCTAATCGTGAAAGTCTGTTGGAACTCAAGACGAGGTCCTGAGTTTACTTGAGAGCGCGAAGACCAAATGAAGAAAAAGTATCCTCATCTTTTTACTAACCCTACATCTACGTCTAAAGTTACGTCTTAAGCTTTGAGTACAAAGCTCTTTTAACGGGGTAAAGATGTCACACCTCGTAAATTTCAGGTCAATATTTTAAACTTTTCTGATCATTATTTTGAATTTTATACGTTACGTTTGAATTTGACGTAAGACCGGGAAGTTAACCTGTGTAAATCTGAAAAACGTCGTCAGACGCGTTCCGGCTTCAGACTTCAATTAATTTACATGTTATATGTATTATTTTACCATATTAAAGTGTTACGTAGGTCACATTCACTTTCGTATATGATTTATACGTTTTTCGCGTACGTCATACGGTTTTAGCGTTTTACGTCAAACGGAGACCCGAAAACCCGTAATCTTTTCGTGTAAACTTTAGTTATCGTACATCTCTTAGTATAACATCAAAATTTCATTCATACCCCCCCTCTTGTCATATTTAGACGCCAAGACTCAACAAAAACAACCATAAGTCTTGAAATTAAATCAAAGACATCTTTCTTGTTTTATTATACATGTGCTCATGTAAGGGGAAGATAATGACTTCACATGAAGTCATTACCATTCACTAGGAACCATTCAAGACAAGTGCATGTGATCTCTTCCATTTTGACTTACCAAAATTCAAACCAAAGACTAAATATTGAACCATGACTCAAAAAAATTTGAACCATTTAGTCCTTGTGGTTGTTTTCGGCCGAGCAAGCTCACTCACACACTTTTGGTGTGTGTTGGTCACATGTACACTACAAGACATACCATAAAACCCTACCATGGTCCTATAAATATCACACTATAACAACTTAGGGTTTCACTCTTCATTTAATAGCCTCAAATATTTCTTTCTCTCCCTCTTTTCTTCTTGAAACTCACGACAACAAACACCCCATTTAGGGTTTCCATTTCTTTGATTTATTGCAAGATCCAAGCATACTAGGTTCATATCTAAGGTTATTAAGGGTGATTACAAGTATTGGTTCATTGATTCAAGGGTTTATTTTAAGATCTACAAATTAGGATTTGGTTATTATTTAGGGTTTTTCAAGATCTAAGTCTTCCATCATCTTCTCTTACATTTCTTAAGCTTGTTCTTTATTTTGTAAGCTTACTTTGAAACTTATGCTTTCATTTATAATTTCATTCAATATTTACTTATGTTCTTGCATAGATCTATAAGTCCTATGGTGTTTGTGTTAATTTTTCTAAAAGAAATGAAATAGGTATGTTAAACAAGGAAACTTTTATAAATCTTTTATGCAAATATTATGTTTAGGGTTTAAGCGAAGTGATTAGCGTGTTGAATGATTTGTGGGGATGAGGTTAGACTAGGTTAAGCATGGTTTTTGTTGTGGATTAGTTGTGAATGGAGATTAGGATAGATTAGGCACTATTGTGAAGTTTGGTGTGGTGCTTGAGAGCATTTACGAAAAATAATGTTGCTAATCTGTTTTTATTTTGAGGTTATCGGACACTTAAGAATGTTTTCATTAGGCGTAAATGTAGTTTTTGGAGAGCTCGTTTCGAGTAGACAGATTTTCATATATTGTATACTAAAATCGAACTTAAAATGGCCAAGTTATAACCAAATAAAACTTGAAACATTTTTCAGCAAAATAATTACTGTATGTGCTGATGTGAATAGTAAAATAAGTTTTCGGACGCTTTCGGGATGATTTGAGCTTTTAAAACATTAGCGAAACATATAGTGTCACATATATATTGATTAGGATCATTAGGAATGTCGTTAACATATTTTAAGGAAAAGCGTTAAGGTTTCTAAAAATAGTAAGTTTAGTGAATATTAGCAAGATAGGCATGGAAGTTAAACGTTTAGGATTCTCTAGTGCGTTTAAGGAAATATGGATTTAGCAAATATAGGGGACGGTATTAACGTCCCGAAACTAAAAACTTTCCTAAAATAGAAACTTACTAAAAATGGTAATTTTTGGTTAAACGCCGAAACTTAACGAAAAACTCTATAATTTTATTTAGTCACGTTTTGTTAATTAAGCCAAAGCACAAACACACATGGATGACTTTTTCTCTTATAAACGATTCGTACAAGTTTCGTATACTTTCCGTCTTTCTAAGACGCGTCATTGATTTAGGTCGCAAGTAGGACCTCTTGGCATTATATCTCTTCATTGATATTTATCTCACCATTTGCTAAAGGTGAGTTCATAGCCCCACGTTTTACTATTTCTACTTTACTACTTTGGGGTGAGAACATTGCTTGTTTTTAAACTATGGACACAGTTACTTTACGTTACCTTTTCCTGATTACGTGTTGCCTAAGTTGCGAATAGACCACTAATGCCCGAACTATCATGAACCGTTAATTTCTTAACCGACCGTACTGGTTAAGTGAGCGCGAATGTTGTAAATAGATCTATTGGGACTAATTATCCCTATCCGGGTAAGTAGCGCTTACTAGATTCGGGAGACACGAACAAACGGATATATACCATGTCGGATTTCACTAGGTGATCTTGGTCAGATACCTCTAGGGCAGTTAATTTCTTGATTGGCATATAATATGCTTCTTTGAATTAAGCCTCGATGTCATGAGCTTAGCGCAACAGTGATTACTTTTTATGTGAAGTTGTATATGTTATAACTGTCACATGCGTGCTGTGAACTTGTGGTCCACTTTTAATACTAAATTCAAACCTATGAATTCACCAACTTTATGTTGACTGTTTTAAGCATGTTTTCTCAGGTGCTTAGCTAGATTATTCTTGAGGTGCTAATTGATGTTGCATGCATTTCCGGGTGTCTTTCAAGAATATTTATCTTTAAATTTCAATACGCGTTGTCTTAAAAACATATTATGGTTCCGCTGCATTTGTCTTAAGCTTCCGCTAAAACTATTTCAATTATGTTAAGAATATTGTAAGACTTATTTCATTTTTAAATCAAAGCAACGAGTTATGTTTTATCAAACATCCATATAGTGATCGTTTACTTGATCTTGTGTGATGTATATTAAGACGTCACGCCCCCGGACACATGTTCCCGGCCAGGCCCCGTTTGGGGGTGTGACACAGGCGAAGAGGATGATCCATAATCCTTTACGGGCAGTAGTTGTAAGTCCGCATACAAGACTGATAACAAAAATGTTGCCGAGCAAATGTATGTTTTCCTACAACGAGCCGAATTTATATTAAGGGGTGTTTGGGACTGCTTATTTTAAAGTGCTTATCTACTTGAAAAGCAAAACTTTTACTGAAACTGCTTATTTGCTTACATGCGAGCAGATAAGTAACCCAAATTATTTAACCATGGCTAACTGCAATGCTTGATTAACAGGGCAGCTAAGATGGGAACAAACTCCACCACCTCCTGCTGTTGGCAGCAATGGAGAATTGCTACGTAAATCAGTTAGTAAACTGAATAGATTATCTCACATGGATGCATGTACCGTCAACTCAAAGCAAAGGTTGAAGGATCGGGTACCAAGAGTAAGACGTTACAAACGAAAGGCAGCAAAGTAGGGGCATCTGGCGGTGATGGTGAAAAAAAAGGAATGGCTGATGCATTAGCAGAGATGACAAAACGGTAATAAACCAAACATTTAAAAGCAAAGGTTGAAGGATCGGGTACCAAGAGTAAAACGTTACAAATGAAAGTCAGCAAAGTAGGGGTATCTGGTAGTGGTGGTGAAAAAAAGGAATGGCTGGTGCATTAGCAGAGATGAAAAAACGGTAATAAACCAAACGTTTAAATTTTACACACATATTCAAAGGCTTATCTCCGTTAAAATTTGTATTTTGTAACCTTTTTGTTTTCAGGTCATCCTACTTTCAGCAAATCGAATCCCGTCACTGATTGGATCTGCAGATTCACACCAAATAACGGCTTTAGATGATGGTTTTATGAAGCAAGATGGTGCCAATGTTCAGTTTATGGTATGTTGTAACAGATGGATTTGCTTTGTATACCGTAAGTTATATTGCACATTGTGCACTAACCCCAACTTTTAACATGGTCTGTTAATGGGTCAAAATGGGATGGGTCTTGATAATCTAATACAATACCTTTTTTTAACTGATCTCACACATTTACTTTTTATCTGGGCTTTTAAGTTTTAACTCATCAATAGACTTGATGTATTTTCAGGAGTCCAATGCAAACACCATCAGAAGCTCGGTAGATCCTTTGTGTGAACAAACATTAGTAACACAATCTATTTCCATTAGCATCCCACCTTCCAGGAAGAGTTTGATCTCGCATATTTGCTGAAAGTCAGAACCAAAACACTCGAAAATGGGAAGTTTGGATCAAGTTATAAGGATGGTCTCATAGGTAATTCATTTGAATCCCTTTTATATCACAATTCCAAACACTACCTTATCTGGTAACTCATTTCCAGAATGGCGCAATAGTAGTGAAAATACATGCTAATTGCAAAAAAAATCATTATTTTTGCATTTTACCCGGACAACATAGTAAAATAATAAATTTTGTAATGATAGATGGTAATAGTACCCTAAAATTCAATATATTTCAGGCAATGATAAACATGCTTCAGTTTGGTTACACACACGGGTTTTACTTCAGGCGAACGTGTAAGTTTCTATTTTTTATAATGAAATGCCCTTAATTCATATGAGTATATTCCAACTATTTAATATCTGAATGTGATAACACAGGTTGCGTTTCTCAAAATAGGTTCTGTTAACTATCACGATGAAACACAGTCTATCATTAGTGACGTTCGAGATATTAGAATGTGGATTTTGCAAATGATAGGTTGTTCTATAACTACAATCCGAAAAATGAAGGTCCAGTTGTTATCTTTGCAGTTCAGATGAAGATCATTTAAAGTGGTAAGTGCGCGTGAAGGTGCTAGCCGGTGATATTCTACAGCTCTGGGTAGGTAAAGTTGCAAGTTTTTACGTATCTAGGTTTTCGTATTTCTGCTCTTTTTTTGCTCACCCACATGGTTATTTTTTGGGCAAATGAAATGAATAATTCTAATAAGCGACTCCTAACAAATTCACACTATAGGTTGGTCTCAACAACAATAACGAACTGTACAAAGGAATTCCTTAAGGGTGCTTATTTCTGGCCTTTCGCTGCAAGCATTGGAAAGCTTACCTGATGAATGTGTGAAGCACATGTGGGTTTACAATTACGGATTGTTTGGATTTTCCATTTCGTAGCACATGAAAGTAGTCTGCACATGAGTCAAAGTGGTGGAAAGGCGGTGCTTCTAGAGACACCCAGCAAAAGTATGGCAGCAAGGAGAAGTTATGAATTGCAAAGGTACCATACAGTTATCTCTTTTAAGATTATTATCGAACATCTGATACTATATAGTATTTGAATTAACTCATATGTTCTACATTCAATGAAAAATCTGGTACTATATAGTATATGAATTAACTCCTATGTTCTACATTCAATGAAAAAAACTTGAAAAAATGTATATGTTTTGCGTAAAATATTTGTTCAGAGAGACTAGGTTGCAACAGACCTATTTTTATCAAATATGAAAACAAATATGATTGAACTATTGATACAAGATTGATATATATGTTCTATGGTCTTCAGTAGTCACGGATATGTGTGCTAATTTTTTGCGCTCTTATGCATTTTACACTAGGTACCTCCAAGGACACCAGTGGGACGAGTCACTACAGTGTCTGTTCGGGTGGTAAGTGCTTCGTTATGCACCATGTTTTATTTGCCGTTTAAACTGTAACACCTGTTGTTCAGATGTAGTTGTTGCTTTCTTCTGAACAGATGTTACTAAAACTCAGCAACGCGATATGAGCAGGTCCTGTAAAAACACTACTGTTGGGGCTTCTCAGGAAAGTAACATTCATACACGCCATGCTATGAAAGGTACAATCAAATTGTATAATTGTATCCTCTTATAGTATATTACAATTGTATATTTGCCATCTTAAACAATTACGTAGAACCACCCCTAGCCTATTTATCCATGTTGTTCTTACCTTCTTTTGAACATATTTAATAAAAGCCAACAACGAACTGCGGGCATCTCCTGTGTAAAGAACACGAGTGAACTTCTAATCAAGGACTAAGTACCCGACATCAAAGATTTTTTAATTGTTCATAACAAGTGGAGGCCTATACTGGGCGAAGGTGCGTTAGAATATGTACTTATATACATGCATATTCACATATACTAGCCACTTTTTTTAGTATATAAACGATATTATTAATTATTATAAATAATGAAAATAGTGTGTGCTTTGTGTAGATTATAGATACACTTTATTCGTTATGATAGTTTAATCCTTGATGATAAAAAATTGAACTTCAAGTACCCAGTTGGTGATAAGAGATTGATTTAATTTGAACTGTTAATCATTGACATTGTTAGATATATCATGTATGCATTACCTTAGAATGTTGTTTCATCAGGAAGCGAATAATTTGTTGCTAACACATATGTGTGAGACTACACCTTAAGCTCCGTTTTTTTAAATTAAGAGTTTTGGGAGGAAGGAGTTATCAGTATGTTTGGGTAATCGGGAGGAAGGAGCGTTGTTGTGTGTTTGCTAACAATCCAGCTTACTATATTTTTAAATGAGTCTATATAAATTGCGGACTAGCCGATGATGTTTATCAACCATCTAGCTGCTAGCCATAGAATGTCTTAGTTCCTTCATGATAGTGGAGTATGCAAATATTTAGGACAAGTGTCTTATTTTAAAATCATCCTATTAAAGTTATTATACTTTGTTTAAACTTAGTTTGTAGTCGTTTGATTCTGACTTTATATTGTTCTATGATTGTTGGTGCCGAGCATGATTGCATAGTTTTGTCCAGTATTGTTCACTTTGAGATAATCAGGTCCGCACATGCTTATCGAAATCTGTTTCTAATGTTGTGTAGTCACGCAACATTCATCCCTTTGTGCAAAGTCCTTTACCTCATGTTCCTGCAACTACAATTTTGACATCAACAACAATGACGATCGTGAGCCGTCCCGCACGGGTAACCCAAAACGACGCCCACTAATCGTCCCACAGTGAAGCGCGGGCTAACCCCCTCGTATATAACAATATCCATTTATTTTACACTCACATATGCTATAATAATATATTAAATTAATCCTAATGAACAGTAGTTTAATTATAAAAAAAATTAACCACCACCCCATTAACTTGATCGAGATAAAACCATCCACCGCTTCATTTTTATCAAACCATCCACCGCTCCATTTTGTTATTACTCAACAGTTTCCCAAAACACACACACAAAAAAACCAAACCTTTCCCTTCCAAGATTCAAACCAAAAAGTTCCTTTCAATTTGTGATTCTGATTAGATTTAGGGTCTTTTAGGGTTTTTACTCTGACCACCAATAACTCTGCCAACTAATAAGATGGCCGCTGGTGAGGCGGCATATTTTAGTACATAGCAAGAATCAAGTTATTTTATAACAAAATTCAGGTTAGATTTTTCCTCTTTTTTTCTAAATTTGTTGTTCAAGATACATGCTTTTACAATGAGGTGTTTGGATTTTAGATTTTTCCTCTATTTCTATAAATCTTGAAGATTGTTATATATGAGTATTGTTTAAGATACTCAGGTTAGACCTAATCAGGTTGTTTCAATTAGCTTATTTTGTTGAACTTATGGCCTTCTAGAAAATCTGATTAGGTCGTTTTTTAGGCTTTTGAGTTTATGGCTTATTAGCTTAACTTAATAAACTATAGTTGATTGAAAAATTTATAATTAATGAAAGTATGGTTTCTTATTAGAAATTTATGTGTTGTTCATATTTGGTTTACTAATTATTGATAAAACATATGTATATTATGCAATGGTAAACACCATCAGAGTTGCTTATGTTGTGTATTACTCCAAAACATATTTGTTACTTTGTAAATTTGAATTTTTGTGGGTTAATTCTCAGGTATGTGGATAAGGTAATGAAAATCGAGTTGAAATAGTGATGTGGTTGTTGTTGTTGCGAACGTCTCTTTCGAGGCCTTTAATCTTGGTGTGAAGAAAATGTTACAAAAGGAATTTTGACTTGCGCCTTAGCAGGCAGAGGCGGTCAGCTACTCGAGATAACTTATGGTATTAGTTTTCATCTTTGTGGATTGTTATCTATGTGGATTGTTGAATACAGGGTATGCTTCATGGTTAAACTTATGGTAGCCTTTCCTCATTTATTTATGATAGGTATTAGTAGAAACATTAGGGCAATTGGCACGAGCTCACAAACAAACAATGAACGCGGTCGGTCGTTCCCTGAGGTATGCACCGTCATGTTTGTCTATGTACTTGGGCTTGCGTGTTCTCCACTTTGTTTTTTTTGTTTTCTTCGACCATTTAAAATAGTGGTATGCTAACATTTGCTCATTTATTTCTTACAGATGCTAGAGAGGGTTCTAGAACAAGTGGCAAGAGCTCTGATGTGCTTCTTTTCGTAGTGCAGGTTTTATTATTATCAAGTTTTACAATTTATATTTTGTCGACTTTACCTGTAAATAAACGCTTATGGGCAGTGTACCCGATCAATCATAGACTAGCTGGTAAGTACGGTGTCGATCACTAAGAGCGAGAACATTAATTATATCTATCAGTATTTTAATTATCTAAGTTAATCCTAGGTTATTCTAAGTTAATCCTAAACTAATGGTATGAAAGGGGGGTTATCAGTCTGAGAGACTGGCACGGGTTTTGGTGATAACTCAAGCTTACTTTTGCTATTGAAACGCACACAAGCCAATAATCAGGAGGTAGAAGAGCGGTCGAGCCTATTATAAGGAAACTATATTAACCATGATTAATCTAATTAAAATGCAGGTTTTTTTATTAGTGCAATAATTGTTCTACTGTGTTGGTGTTATATCATTCATAAAGTTTAGGCGGGAGTTCTTCCTAAACGTTATTAATATAATCCTGTCACAATTAATGAATGTGGCATTAAGCATACATCAGTTAATTACAATCTACCTTAGGAATCTAATACTGGTGAATACTGAACCCTAGCTCATCAAGACTTTACCCACTTATGTTGAATCGAATCGTATATGCTGGTAGTCTACAGTCATTAATGAGTCTAAGCACGACCGTCATAATGCATTTATAGTATTATCCTAAGTCACCACTTAGCCTACCATCCTCTATAACCAGGGAAACACTAGCGAATTAAATTTGTAGTCCTATACTTCCAGAGTCACATACAACCTACATGAACATCTATCTGGGTATCTAGATTACTTAGTCTGTCTTACTAGATGCAGTTGAATGATAGATTAAAACGCATCATAAAAAATAAACAAGTATCATGTGATAAACATAATTAACATGCAACAAGTAATAAACAATCTTAATTAAACAAACCAAACATTAAAAGTATCATAACCATGGCTAATACCTAAAGGTATTAGCCGATAACCATTGTACCGAATACAAGAATAGCAATCGAAAGACTAAGGTAAACTAACCGAGTTAAACGAATGGTACCAAAAATCTATGATTACTAAGAGTATAAGAATTAAACGGTGTTTCCTATGAGATTAAGCACTTTGCAAGACCTTCCTTGCTCTTCTTGGCCTCTGAAAATCATCTTACGTGATTAGGGTTTCGTAAGTATGGTTAAGCACACCCTAAAATTGAGTTTAGGGTTTTGTATTTATTGCCTTATAGAATTCAGTCGATACGCCGTATCAGTTAAGTGGATACGGCTTATTGGGGATTTCTTAGAGTAGGGACCACGTTTGATATCTTCCAGAATATTCTTTTGAGTTTATCCGTAAATACGACGTATGAGGTCTTCTGGATACAGCATAAAAGTGATTGATTCTTCGTGGTATCTTGTGGAGTGCAGGCGTAGATACGCCGTATCTTCCTTGATGGATACGTTGTATGAGTTGTCTGAACAACAAATTCCATATTTCTTTGTTTAAGCTCCAAAATGTGCGCCTTTTAGCTAAATTTCTCCAATTGCTCCATAATTAATGCAAGTATCAAATATAAACAATTAAGTACCAATTCATGCATAACTAATGTAAAATGGGCAATAAAGATGGAATAAATGATGCTATAAAATAGACTTATTTGATGTCATCAAATATTCCCCCTCTTGAATCCTACTTGTCCTCAAGTAGACATTAGAAAACTTATGAAAATGTATCCCAACCTGAGTTTAGGATTTTTTTTCCTTTAAGCAATTTTTTTGTTCGATTACTAGTACACAACCAAGCCCCTCACGAAGTAGGAGAATGAAAACACTCAAATCACTCAAACTAATCTATTTGGTAACTTCCTAATAATTCACTCAATTGCTCGGTCTTGATGAGTATTCTATCATAGGCTTGGCAATGATACATATCTCCACCACTAAAGCTAAGGAGTAACAAGTCTAAAAAAGTAAATTGGGTTTTAAAAGGTTTAAGGGTTTGATCACTCTTTCTAATCTCTATCGATACCAATATTCTAGAAAAGGCGACAAAATTACAAATACACATCCGTAACGCCGGAATAGACACTTGAAATTGCTCGCTCACTAACTTGAATAAGCTAAAGAATAGGACTAGTAGTCTTCACCAAAAGTCGTAAACCAGCAAGGACGACAAACCACATATACACACACCCATAATAATGAGATCGACATACATGATTGCAATCATTCCCCCACTCAAGTAAAACCAAGGGTTAGGAAGAAGAGTGATGTAGGGTATGGATCTTCTAATTCTTTTCCAATAGTAATAAATCAACAAGGCGGACAAAACCACATATACATGGCCGTAACGACAGAATAGACATGCGTGATTGCTCGCATCCTCATTTGAGTAAGACCAAAGGATAGGAATTAGGAAAGTAAAATAATTGGTGTTAAATAAAATAAAACAAATATATTAAGTCATAGGCACAATGTTGCTAGTTACTTTCCCGACCATCCCTTGAAAAAGACATAAAATGATAGACTAACTCATACTTTAACACGAAACAATCAACACTTTGGAAGACACGAATTAAACTCAAAGAATATCTTGATCAATAGATCAATGAAAATAACCTAAGTTGGCGTTCCCATAATGGTCAACTTCCAATCATCCTAATTACAACACTAGTGGCAATTTTTACCACTTTATACATATTAATACATAGTTGATTTATATTACGTACCAACTCTAATACAACAATACTCTACAAACAACTTTTTTTTCCGTGGGGTGGTAGACGAGGGCTGTTTAAAGGTATTCAATTACCCGGTTCGTTATCTTATTCCCTCTTTTTGCAGCCGACGCTATGTTTATAGGAGATTTGGTCCAATGAAATCTGATGAGGTGGTATAGTGGTATTATCAACATTTTAAAGCGCTTTTTCTTGTTCTGTAGACTTCAACTAAATATCTTAAACGTCAATGTTGGGTTTGTGCGTTGCATCAAGTGGTAGAGAGGCAGCCCTCTTGATAGGTTGTTCTATTATGAGCAACAAATTTCGTATTAGGGTTATGTGGAGAATAATCTTCTGTATTAAGGTTGGGATGACGTTATTCTTAAGCTTTAGATTCGCCCTCTTAAGTGGAATGGTGTCAACCCCTTTCGATAGGGGTTAGTTAACTCTCTGAAATCCGTTCTTGGGCATCGTCCGATTTATTAATATGTCATTTTTAAAGTCCTACAGGTGTTGAAGGTTATGGCGTCTATCGCAGACCGGTTTTTAATGGTGGGGACCTAGTCGGAAAAAAAAGTTAATGGGTCGCTTGGAATAAGGTTTTAGTTCAAAAACACTGGTTGGTTTAGGAGTGTCTCGAGGTTTTTTGCTTTAAGTGCCCTCCTTCTCAACGGGTTTTGGTCGTTTTTATCCCAAGATGGCTGTTATGGTATACAAGTCATTCGTGGCTTTTGGTTCTTCGGTGGAAACTCACTCGACTGGTCTATCCTCATAATGGTGTTCTATAATGAGGGGAAGTCAATAAGTTAAAAGGGATGGGAAAGGTGGAAAGGTTTTGATTTCTGGTCGCATTGTAAAAAACGCATTGGTAATGGTGATGATTCGAGATTCTGGTTCGATTGTTGGATCGGAGACGTTCCTCTTCGTGTCAAATTTCCTCGCTTGTTCGCATTGGACCTGAACAAAGAAGCTCTGGTGGATGTTACAGCTTAGGTGCTCCGATAGATATTTCGTTTCGTAGAAATGCTGGTGGGTTGGTATTGAAGAAACATCTGTTGGTGATTTGACTTTTTGATAGATTCGGGTGAATTAAGAATTCAGGTGATGATGGGTTTTTGATTTGGTTAGCGCTGGTAACTTCGGTTAAGGAAGATTGTAACTCATTGAGAGCTTTTCTTCCGCATCAGCTTCCCAGACTAGATGGATCAATACATCCTATTAAGGTTAACATCTTCGTTGGCGAGCGCGGCAAGATTGTTTAGATTGTTACCGATCGTGTTAATTGATTCGCAGAGCATAACTATTGAGTCTCTCTTTGTCGGTTTGTGTTCACGTCTGCGGAGGAGATGTTTGCCACATCTTCTTCCGTGGTGATTTGGCTCAGTTGTTCTTCGTCGCATATGCAAGATGGTGGGCTTAGGATCCTCAATGATGGTCATCTTCCACGAGTGGCAAGCAGTTTTGGATTCTTTCGATTCAGTTCTCCTTAAGGTCAATGTAAGTTGGATGGGAGTGTTTCGTATCTTGGTGGTTATCTGGAACTTTAGGAATCGGAATCTTTTTGAGAATTCCTCTAAGAGTTCGGAAATTTTTGATGTATAGTTTTTTGTGTTTCAATTGTGTAAAAGTCGTTATTTTGTTTTGTCATACGGACGTTTCTTGGGACGATTGGTTAAAAAATCCCAATTTATTTCCTTGTAATTGTTTTCTAGCTCCTTGCTAGTTTAATAAATTTTTGCCGTTCAAAAAAAAAAACGACAGAATAGACATGCGTGATTGCTCGCATCCTCATTTGAGTAAGACCAAAGGATAGGAATTAGGAAAGTAAAATAATTGGTGTTAAATAAAATAAAACAAATATATTAAGTCATAGGCACAATGTTGCTAGTTACTTTCCCGACCATCCCTTGAAAAAGACATAAAATGATAGACTAACTCATACTTTAACACGAAACAATCAACACTTTGGAAGACACGAATTAAACTCAAAGAATATCTTGATCAATAGATCAATGAAAATAACCTAAGTTGGCGTTCCCATAATGGTCAACTTCCAATCATCCTAATTACAACACTAGTGGCAATTTTTACCACTTTATACATATTAATACATAGTTGATTTATATTACGTACCAACTCTAATACAACAATACTCTACAAACAACTTTTTTTTGTATTTTTCTAATTTTTTCGATTTTTTTTAAACAAGAACTGAAAAGCAAATCTAATGTGTAGAATTTTACCATCTCATGACTACGATAAATCTGGATAATTGATATCCAATTATAATAACGAAGTAGTAAAAATACACGAGCGAACTACTATTTTTACATTTCTATTGTGTTGTGCAACATTTTCGACCATACCATAGATAGAAAATCACCATTGCATTGTGCAATTTCCAGACCATATCATAGGTGGAAAGATAAACTCAAGACACATGAAATACAATGTTTTACATAAAAGAAACTAGAAATTGATTAAGGACTTAATCTAATAGGATAAGCTAAGGTGTAAAGGTGTAACGAAACAAATATTTAGTGTAACAAAGAGAAAGGAATGGCTCAGGAGGTTTTTCTAGGAGTATCTTACTCTAAAGATGGGAGTAAACAAAAGGGTTTATACGGGGGTTAACTAACCGATGTAGTTAGTTAATATCACATGTAAAGGTTTTTTAGTGTAATCCTAGAAATTTACCAGTTTAGAAAGGTCACTCCATCTATTAAAAATAGTGCTTATTATTAAGGTCTCGAATAGATATACCAAGCCAAGTTCTATAGTCTACAACATCATCGACACGCTCATATTTTGTAGAATTTGGGTAAAAATTTAGAAATGAATAATGCGAAATCCTCATAATTATCTATCAAGTGTTATGTGTGCGGGGTCATGCAACTAATAATTTCACAAAAATATGCTAAATTTTTTTAAAATTTAGGCATAATTTAGGCATATTAGTCTAATAACATGCCAAAGATCTAGATCTTTTGACTTCACATAAGTTTTAAATCTATTTTTCCAATAAATAAAGCCATCACTTTCAAATAGTGGTGGTCTTTGCATAGATTGCCCTTCTAAATATTTTTCCGATTCCATAGATCGATTAAAGTTTTAAAATATAATTTATTTTAAAAATCTTGTTTAACGTGGCTCTTGATACCAATTGTGGAAAAGTAGAAGAGGGGGGGGGGTTGAATAGTTTACCGCTTTTTAATTTAAGGTTTTAAAGTGTTTGTAAAAATTCTAGATTCGACTTTATGTGAATTCAACACTTGCACAATATGAACAATAAACTTATCTAAACAATTGATAGGATAGTATGAGAAATTAATGTAAGACAAGAGATGAGAGTAAGAACAATCAAACTACAACGCGAGGATTTATAGTGGTTCGGTAACGAAGCACCTCTTCGCCCTACTCTACTCCTCGAGCACCTAACTCGAAAGTTTTCTTCACTATGTCAACAAGCTCCCTTATGGCGGAGAAAACCTTACACAACTTTCGCTTATCTTGATTTCCGACACTAAGCTAGATGTCGAGTTCTAATCTTAGCTAGAACCAATCTACCACAACTTCACAACTTCACTACATAACTTAGCTTCACGACTTGATCACGACTACACAACTTCTTCACACCTTAGTTTTTTTCACACCACTACTTCACTACTTCACTCCTTCACTCCTACTTTCACACCTAACTATCACAACTTGGATGAATCACTAGGATTCAACTATACTTACCACAATCACAAAGATCTAACTACTACACAACTTTACAAGATTTACAAGTTATGGTATGGATGCAATAAGATTGCAACAACACACAAATGTGTAATACTTCTTCACTTGATGATGGAAGTATTCTTCTCTTGCACTTGAGGAATTGAGCTTGGATCACTTGGAAACAAAGCTTTATGATTAAATGATCAAAGGATTTTAGATCAAGGATATTCATGAGATGTGTGGGCTGTTTTTGATCAGAAAGAATGAGTGCAAAAGGTGAGAAAATAGTGGGGAAAAGTCCAATATTTATAGGACATTCTGAGGATGCGTCCTACCTAGGCCGGTCGCCCTTAAAGAAAAGGGTGACCGTCCATGTATTAAGGGGTTCGCCCTAGACTGGGGCTCCCCAGTTTTGTCCTTTTGTGTATAGAGAGAATTTCTTGAAACTTTCTAGCCCGTTTAAGTCCGAAATTTTGAACTATCAACAAAATATTTATTTTGAATAAAACATTTCTTTTAATTGTAGAAAATGTTTTGTAATGTTTATAAAAATGTTTACAACTTTTTATAAAAGTGTGAGGTTGAATACAAATTTTCTTTGATCATAAAATGCATTAAGCATTTATTTATTCATACCTTTAAGTGATATAATTTTCGAAATGAAAATTTACTACTAATTACTTGTTTACGTTTAATTTTACATTGAACGTTTTTATATTTTGTGATTATCAAAACGTAAATATGTGAAAAATATTAATAATGTTTTTAGGCATTATATCTATCAACAATCTCCCCCTTTTTGATGATTACAAAATTTAAACACATTAAATGTAAAATTATTTATAAACAAGTATTTTGTGAGTTTTATGTCATTTCTCCCCTTTTTTGTAGAATCAAAAAGGTATCGTCGAGAATTGCTAGTAAAATCGACGGAATAAATGCTCCTCCTTGATGTGTGCTCCCCCTCGTTCGAAGGCACCAAGGAATCGATTTATGGTTTCTTGGCTACAAAAACGATTTAGAACAATACAAATATTTCTAACATGTAGCAAGAAGGAAGGAAAAATATGACAAGTGCAAGCAAACATCAAAGCAAAAGATACTTCATTCATTTAGGACAATGTGTGTGAACTATACACAAGCATACATAAAAAGAAAAAACAAATATGCTTTAGAAGCATATTAATACATAAAAAAATCTTAAATAGCCATAGAAGGAATTTTGACTTGTTTGCGACATAAAAGGGTTTGACGATTATTTGTAGGCATATTACGAGATTAGTTGGTTGTTGATGGAGAGTTTGGAGTGGAGGCGGTTGTGGAAGGATAACTCTTTGAACTCTAGGTGGTGGATGTGGTCGAGTGAGGAGGAATTTAATCCAATTGGTATCCTTACTTAAAGCAAGGAATTGTTTTTGGGTGAAGATGCAACAAGGGCAATACCCAACATGGGTTTCAACTTGGTTAATGTTGAGGGTGTGTGGTAGGTTTGAAGAGTAAGGTGATGAGGGAATGTTGTTTTGTTGTTGAGAGTGATGCATGGCTAAGAGGTTTAAATAGGATCTTGTAGTTGATTATATGACATCAACTAGGCTTTTCTCTACTTGGAGTAATGAGGTGGTGTCGTGTTGAGTTTGGTTCACTTGATGTGGAGGCATGAGTGTGAGTATTTGTGAATGATGGTGAGATGGGAAATGAAGGATGTGAGACAACTTGTGGTGATGTGGGAGTGTCCTTAATGTAAGGATTTGGTAATGCTTGATTAGGGTGATTGTTTTCTTAAGATGGTTCATGATGAGGAGTGAGTGGTTTTGGCATTGGTGTAGGTGAATTTACATTGAGCTAATTAGATGTGTTACAAATGGGTTTTATTTTCTTCCATCCATAATGGGCTTCAAACGCTTATTTTGCTACCCTTATGGTTTGGACATTGGTTTGTTAGGAGATGTCCTTGGTGAGGATGATTAAGAACGATGATGGTTGAGGATATATTTATAGTGGAGGAAATGTTTAAATTAGAAAGAATGAACATTTAAAGGATCAAATTCAAGGAATGTAGGTAAATTTAGGGAAACAATAGCTAAGTCTAGAGGGTATTTGGTCAAAGAGGGGTGAAAATACTGTTTTACCCGTGACTGTCTAGGCCAGTCTCCTTAATTAGGGGTTGGTCCCCTTAAAGATAAGGGGACCGCCCTTTATGAATTAACGGATGCTAAACATTATCAAGCAAAAAGTCCTTTGCCTTAACGGCTGAGTTTCTCAAACAAAAGATAGTGGTTGAAAAAGAAGATTTATATGAAAACTTTCAAACAATTCTACAACTTGAAAAACATTGCATTTCACTTGAAATTTCAATGAAATAAAAGGAAGAAAGTTTTCAAAGTAACAAACCATGTAAAAACCAGGAGACGCTCCGAGTTTTGTAATACTATGAGATAAAATGATTTGCAAGCCACTACATGCCAAAACCACACTAATTTGCAACTTAAAGAATCAAATTAAAAGTTGGTGAAGGAAGAAAGTAATGAAGCCAAAGGTAAACATACATTGAATGTTTTGGAAATCAATAAACAATGAACTTGAAAGTAGTGTGCGTAAATTACTTGCAGAGAAATGAGAAAGTTAAGTAAGAAAAATTAGCATTAAAACAGACTTAAAAGAACATTTAAGATTCAAGTCAAAAAGACACGAATTCAGACGAAAGATCAAATGCTCACATGCAGTGCTCAAGTAAATAGTAAAAAACTGTTGAAAATGATGATTAAAAAGCTCAGATTCAGGAAAATTTTTTGCGAATGTAGCATTGAAAAAACGAATTAAGAAAGTTTAAAAGGAAAATGCGTGGATACTAAGTTTGGCAAAACCATCAATCTTGGGGAAACCAGTTTTACAACCACCCAGAAATCAATCAGTTGTTAGACAACCGACACGCATTGATTTGAACGATCCTACCTTTTCAAAACCAACGGTTTGCCTCTAAGTTGTTGGAATAACGATTTGTCAAAAACCAGTCTGTTAAAACCAATTGGTTAGGCTCATAGATCGTTTTATGCCCAACGCAAGGATACATAAACATTGATCACGCAGCGGAATAACAAATAAGAACAACAATGTTATAAACAAGGTTTTTATTCATAAACTATTATACTACAAAACTATTCGACTTTAATCGAGTCACTATGAACTATTAACATAAACTAATAAGCTAACTATTAGACTACTCATTGGAGAGACTAACTATGATGATGCAAAAACTAACATGACCATTAAACCTCCTTTTATAGTATATAGGAGTCAAGGTTTACATGGACACTAATAAGATAATAATGATTAAAAATCATTTAGTATTACACTCTTTGACCAAATTAATATCTTTGACCAATCAATTAGTATTCTTTGACCAAATCATTATCTTTGACCAATTATTCAATCATTATCTTTGACCAAATCTTTCAATTCTTATATTTTGTAGTATTCTTTGACTACAACTTTGGTCCTTCATGTTTCCATCTTGTTTCATTCGTGTTTTGTCTTATCAACTGAAAATATAATTCCCAACAATCTTCCCCTAGTTGATAATGACAAAACCCAATAAGCACGAACTTCCCCTGAAGTTAATATACGAATGAAACTTCTTCCCCTTTTTGTTATAATCAAGTAGGGGTCTTCAGTAGATATGCAACCTGCAGATGGTTAAACATTTAATCAATAAGCTTCCCCTGAAAGTATGCTAACCATCTCTTGAATCTCGAACTCAGTAGGCTATCTATGTAGTGATCACTGATGAAGAAAACAGAGTATAACGAATTTGATGAAGAAGTTTGAATCTATCCAAGCTGTGCCTTATATTCATTGTACTCTCCACTGACGTTGAACTCATACTCCTAATGTATAGAGCAGACGCGCAATCCTCTTTGACAAAAACACACATTCTCTATAAGAGACACTAGAGCACAATAACGTAACACCTTCAAGTGATAGCAAATTGAGCATTAATCACCGCCAAAGTTTTATAAATCACACACCTTTGCTAGATACCGTCCAAGTCTTTACGCACCATTACAAACAAAACAAGTTACCTCCAAATGTTGTACTCATTTTGAGATATATAAAACAACCAACCTGTGAAACCCAACTACACATCAATAAGCCAGATAATCAATTTTTCTTCTAAATCACCCTCTTCAAAATCTAAAATGACCCCATAAATCAATAAGAATAAACTGTTGTGAATAACAGTTCCATCCGAGATCCAAATCCATCCGAAAACTAAGTAGATATATACCTTGTAGATCCTAGATATCAAGAGCAACCCGCTCTGATACCAATTGTTAAAACCTTAATTGTAGGCTTCATAGATCATTTTGCCCATCTAGGATATCATAACATTGATCACGCAGCGGAATAACAAATAAGAACAACAATTTATGAACAATGTTTTTATTCATAAACTAATATACTATAAACTATTCGAAACTTATTATTCATTCCGACTATACTATTACATAAACTAATAAGCTAACTATTAGACTCTCATTGGAGAGATCTAACTATGATGGATAATCAATACTACATACCTTAGACCTCCTTTTATAGTATAAGGAGTCAAGGTTTACATGGAAACTAATAATTGATAATGAATGATAGAAATCATTAATTAGTCTTTGATCCCCAAATTATTATTCTTTGACCAATCAATTAGTATTCTTTGACCAAATCATTATCTTTGACCAATTATTCAATCATTATCTTTGACCAAATCTTTTAATTCTTATCTTTTGTAGTATTCTTTGACTACAACTTTGGTCCTTCAATGTTTTCCATCTTGTTTCATTCGTGTTTTGTCTTATCAACTGAAAATATAATTCCCAACACAGTCACTCCTCATTATTTGCCTAAAGTTCGAGAATATATGCTTGCAAAACCTCATCACGTGATTGCACCTGGCTCATTTAGGAATAGTCAAGAAGAACCGTATGGTTCAAATGATATGGCTCATAATCACTATCTAGAAGAAGCTAGAAAAAAGATACAAGAAAGAAATAGGAATTCAAAACCTAGTGTGATGCATACTACTAGTCTACAAAACACTACTAATGGTAGCAAACTAAATCCTAGGAGCAACAATCAAATATCTAGGAGTTTGCCTGTATCTAAGAGTAGTTGTGGAATGTCAAATGATGTGTCCGCTAGTAGATCACTCTTAGAATTCTAGTTCTTTTTTTTCTGACTCAAACACTTTGTATGCTCAATCGTGTCATAAATGTGTCTTAATGCCAAGTCATGATAATAGTATAACAAAATCCTGAGAAGAGGTGATTCTAGTGCTAAGGATACAATCCCTAAGACTAGAAACAACACCAAACCTTTTGAACAAAGAGTCATACACAGAAACCCTAGTAGGCAGATTGCAAGTATAGGACAAAGGTTTTCTCCCAAGAAGTCTTCCGCTGTGCATGAGAAACTAAACACTCCTAGATCTTGTCTTAGGTGGAAACTGACAGGTAGAATTTTCAAGATTGCTGGTCTTAGGTGGATACCTACTAGAAAAATGTTCACCGATTACACAACCAAAGTTGACAGTGAACCTCTAAATGGTTCAAATGATGATATCACTAACCCATATGAATGCGATCAACTCCTTAATGTCCAGTGCAGGGTCCTACTAAACTTAAGTGCAGGTACAATCTTGTAATCTTATAAAGGAAGGAAACTCCAAAGTTTGGTTGGCGAAAAGACTGAGTATCTCATAAACCAGTGGTTCAAGGGATTCAAATCTGATGCACATAAATAAATGACGTTTAAACAAAACGTTCAAGCCACGTTCTTTCAAAGTTTAATGCGTCTGCAGAAAAGCACTTTAGGCCTCCGTATCCTTAAATATAGAAAGGTTAAACTTCAGTTCGCTTTATCTTTAAAAGAAAGAAAATCTTCTTGTTTTTTACCATTTTCTTATCAACATGACTCATGCTTGTTCCATCTCGTTCCTGTTAACAAGTGTCACCGGACCTTGGACAGTATCGTTATTCACATTGTTCAAGCTCAAAAATGGCAACCACATATGCAATTTTGAGGGGGAGAAGTGTGAAGTAACTACATGTTGATTAATGTTTGAAATGGTCCATTCAACACCTAACACATCAGTCCGGACTCGTTCATCAAGCTATGATGCATGACCTATATTAAGAGGCTCGTACCATAACCACCTTCTCCCAACACTAATGTTCCACCAACAAAGAATGACAGGTGATACGTTATTTTGCCCGAATGTTTGATGAGTATCTTTAATCCATCACCAAGTGTTTTGCCAACCTGTTCTGAAGTTGATTTTCAAGATAAACCTTCTACAATTATCTCACAAACCATTAAAGAAGACACAAACTTATGTCATTCCTACTAGTGTTTAAGAAGATAATCATGGTATTATTGCACACATGGATAATGATCGTGTATTTTTGGTCTTCAATTCAAAACCTAGTTCCTGAATAATCCTCTCCCGAATTGTTATCCCGAACCTACATACATATCAGTAAAACAACCACAGGAAGAGAACACATCGAAAAATAGACCTACACGGACAGCCGCTTTGACAAGATTACTGGTGAACCTTCAACCGTATCCACAAGACCTCCTACTACAAACCAAAGCCATGTTCTAGCAACTATGATTCTCTCCTTCTCAAGTGAACACAAAAGTTTATAAAGATGCAATAAACCAAATCATGTTGGTTTGGGGGTATGCCATGAAGAGCTCCATAAGTTTGAACAGTTGGAAAAAATTAGGAAGCTAGTACCACCATCGTCTCATTTGGAGATTGGGAGCTAGTACCTCGTCCAGATCAAGTGATGATTATTTCCTTGAAGTGGATTTATAAGGTGAAATTAGATGAATTGGGAGGTGTTCTGAAAAACAAGGCAAATCAAGGGGTAAAAGGAAAATGGAGTGGTTGAACTTTACTTCGTCGGCACAGAATTTCAGCTGGCAGATATCTTCTCCAAGCCGTTAGGACGAGAAAAACTTGAATTTCTCATGTAAAAGGTTGGAATGCAAAGCATGTCTCCAGAAACGCTGAAAAAGCTGGCAGACGAAACAGAAGAGTTATGGTGGTATCTCTTCATGTATCCTATGTAAATATATAAAACCAGAAAAACACAAAAAGATTTTCATTTTTATATGTACATATTTCAAACCAAAAAGAAAATACAAAATTATAAAACCAACAAAAATCCATAAAAAATCAGAAAATAGAAAATACCAAAATATGTTTTTCAAGACATGTCTTCTGCTTATCAATAACATTTACGGACCTAGAAATGTCATTCAATAATGACACGGGCCTTTAAATGAAGCTCGAACGGAAGTTCAAACTTTTCAAAACATGTCTAAATGGCTTGCAGTTATTTCAGACTGCAACCCGGTTTTCAAAATGAGGAAAGCTCGTCGCCAAAAAGACGGTTGTTCCTAACAACGGGTGATTAAGTTCTCCCGGGCATGGATTACTTTATATCCGTGCACCCTCGATCTAATGTACGCTTCAGTGCATTATTTCTTGATCAAGAAGAGAAGTCTTCTTTTTAACCAAATGATTTTTCGTCTATGATTCTTCTAAAAATTATTTGTGTTACACGTGTTGAAAAAGGTGTTGTCGTTCAAAAACCAAATCAGTCATCTCAGTTTCTCATCATAAAAGATTTTAAAAGAATTTTCTATCACTCAAACAATGTCTACAACTCTTTAAATAGAAAACGAGACATTATTTGAGGGGGAGAAATGTGCTAATAATTCTTTCAAAATGATCTTTCAATCATGGAGTAAACAAAAAGGTTTGACAGTAACGGATCATGATTTAAAAGGGGAGTTAATGTATTTTAACTCATTTAAGCTTTAGATGTTACTTGTTTCATCCTTTAAGGTTTAGAATGCAACATATGGTAATTAGGAACTCACGCCTTTTAACTTGCAACTAGAAGGACCTAGGTTGCCATGGGTACAAGTTTTATAACCCGAACGAGTTGTCTCAAATATATTGATTATAAATCATGTTCGGGTTAACCATTTGAAAAAGTGTTCTAATCAAATCAGAATCAGTTTTCGACATTACAAACAGAGTTTCAAGAAATCTCGACCACTCAAACAAATACAATAGATCTTTAAATAGAATACGGGTCTTTGTTCGAGGGGAAGACAGTGTTTTCGAATTATCTTCAACAAGTCACGGTAATTATATGGAAACAGTTTTAACTTGATGGATAATAATTTGAGGGGGAGTTAATTTATTTTAACTCCAAGGGCTTCAGTTGTCATAAGTTAATAACTTAATGGGCTTAAATATAATTTCATGATTAGTGGCTTAGGCTTAAAACTACAGACGACCAAGATTGCCAACACCTCATAGTTTAAAAAGGCTTAGGATTGTTTGGAAATAATTACGTAGTTTTAGAAGCCTTGAAGTTGATGATATGTTTCTGATTCATTTAATATTTCCCCAATCAGTCAATCACTAAGCTTATTTTCGAAGGAGTAGAATCTGTTGACAAAAGAGGTACACATAGGTTTGATAAGTATGGTGATTCCTTTAGATAGTCAGTATCTTGCAAGAAGAAATGTGTACATTCGGGACTTAGTTGCCTTAAGTGTTATCATTTCGGCTATTTAGAGGGTATAATTGTGACATCCGGGACTTAGTTGACTTTGATGTTTCAATCTATATCATCTTTATCATATAAGGAGAAATTCATACATCCGGGTCTTAATTGACTTTGGTGTTATGGTTTCGAATTAATTGTGTACTTCGGATATTTGGGCTTTACACATCAAGTCTTCTCAATGCGGCGTGCAAGAAAGCCGTGAATCTACTTAAGAAAGGATTGCTGATTCGGGGGGAAGCTGTGGAAGCTTCTAAATGAAGATGAAGCTTGCTTGACCATAAAATTCAACAACTTTCCAAAGGTTCAAGTGAAGGATCTGGTACTACTCTAGAGGTTCCCGATGAGCCAAAGGACAATTCTGGTAGCTCGAGCAACTTACTTTCTTAATCTATTAAGGAAGTTCATGATGTCTCCAATGATGAGGAATACAAAGCTGAGAATACAAAACTGAAGCAGTAGTTGCAGAGAAACAAGTTGGATATGTACAAACCAATTTAACTATGTCATCTGCTGAACTCGAGATTCAATCAATGGTGGATGTTGTTGGAATATGTCCAAGTATAAATTAATATATGTCCGGATTATTTATTCGAGCCTACGGGGACGCACGCGTTAATACG
>BQNB010078609.1:0-30498 GCA_026074375.1 Tanacetum coccineum | reverse complement strand
TTCTATGCTTGAGTTGTTATATTATGACGTAGCACCCCAAATGACCCTTCTGCTGAGATATATGAAAATGGGGGTGTTACATTAAGCCTACGCCTTGGTCTATTGCGTAGCGTGAATGTCACGCCTCGCGTCTTTGCGAGGCTTTAACGGCGTCATGAATTGCCTTTTAGAACCTTGATCATAACTCATAATATATATACTTTCAATACCCGATTCATCTATTAACTTTGTTATATATAAGACTAGCTAAAAGCCTAAAAGACCCGTGAAAATTCACGCGTATTTTAAAGAAATGTAAAAAAAAGTTAAAAACTTATGTAAGACGAAGTTAGACGTTAGAAATAACCACATTAAATATGTACGTAGTACTAATGAAACAAGCAAACATCATATCAAATATAATAGTCAAATAACCAAAAAAGAACACAAAGTTCCATAATGACATTTAAAGTTTGACTCACTAAATATTATAAAACAACTAAATATTTCATTATATATAAGATATTTCATTATATTTATACAACATTATGGTAGTTTCATAATTGAGGGTACCACGCTAGTATTCCACTTTTGTTAGATGTGTAGATAATTTAAAATTTCAGTTTAAGTTTATCAGTTAATATTTGTGGGTTTTAAATCTTTTATACCGACCAAGAAGTGATAAATAATAATGAAAAGAAAAAAAAACCCACCATACTATTTCCCTTCAGCTTATAATATGAATTTTTTAGATGATTGATGCTAAACCCAAACCTTTCAAAGGAATAACATTTTTGAACAATTGTGATCTTGAGTCGCTATAACATTGCAAGTTGATTATTTTACCTCTAGAATTGCATCCTTAAACTCGGTACACACCACTATACCATTATATATATAGGAAAAGAACGGCCATTTCGGAATTCAAATCCAACCATGAGAGGGGCATAATCGATCTTCAATTTCTTTGAAACTGATCAAACCACACATCTACATGCCCACGCTCATTCTGTATACCAATATAAAGCTAAAATCTTTTTATTCCTAACACAATATAAAGCTAAAAACTGATGATCACTAAGTACATTCATTTGTTTTTATCTCACTAACAACATACTTTAGCGCTTCAAAGTTTTCAAAGTATGATAGATGATGTTTGAAATAAAAAAAAATGATTAGCATGTATATGAAAGAAATTCAGTGAAAATAAACAATAAAATGAGAAGGGTGAGGAAATTTTCTAGTCAACTATCTCAATTGAGTGGGAGAAATGTAAAGAAAAATACATCTATTTTATATATGCATTTAAAATGCGTGATTGTGATTCACTCTTGTTATTCTCATTTTACTTTTTATTTCTCATTTAATCATAAATCATAATATATATGCTTTTGGTACGCGGTTCATCTATTAAGTTTGTTGTATATAAGAATTTTCATTTTCTTTATACTTATGTACTTCACATTTGGCTTATTAGACTTCCAAAATCACACTTTTTTGGATTTGTCACAATAGCATTCTATAATTACGGTTACTGACACATTACATGTTTCAAAATACGAGTATATAAGTTGTGATGTTGTCACAATTTGCCTTCACAAAACGATTGTGTTGATGATCTCGTTTATTAACTTATGTCCATGGGTATAGATTGTCACAAATGACATATATACGATCAAAGCATTGATTGAGATGCCTAACTGGTATGCCTAATTACTATGTATATGCCTAAACATATTGTCAGCATACTGTTGGAGACAACGACCCACTTCTTCACAAACCAATAATTTACTACCACGTCTATTAAGCACATAATTAGTCACATTTTTTAGATTTCTCAATCATTTTCCATACAATAATAGTGTTCTCATCCAACATACACACCAAAGAGATGCATACGTCTCACAATCATTGTTCACCACACCACACCACAAAGAGTAGGGGACGGGCTAAAAAGTTATGGTCGATACAATAAACTTTGATAATTTAAAAAATGTGCTGCAAATCGTCTTGTTGATGAGTCAAATTAAAAAAATGAGTTAATTACATGGAAGGTCCATGTGGTTTGTCTAAAATTGCATCTATCGTCCATGAAAGTTAAAAGTTGCATGGATAGTTCTTAAATTTGCAAAAGAATTTCACTAGTGGTCCTTTTCAGCAAAGTTTAGAGTTGCATGGATAGTCCCTAAAGTTAATACGAGGGACCACCGGTGAAATTCTTTTGCAAAGTTAGGGACTATCCATGCAACTTTTAACTTTCAGGGATGATAGATGCAATTTTGGACAAACCACAGGGACCATTCATGTAATTAACACTAAAAAAATTCAGGAGTATAATTTAAGAAAAAAAAATCCTTGCAACTTTTTTTCCTTAAGGGTCAAGGTGCGCATCCTGCTCTTTCCTATCTCTGCCCTGCACTGTACAAAAACTTACCCATGCATTACATAAAAGCTATAAGTTTATAACTATACCATTGTAATAACTTAAAGTACGAGTGATCATGTGGTTGAGTATCTTTAGGTTTAACTGTAAACAAGATAAAAAGTGTAAAACCATCGCCTCTCGAACCAATTCGTCCTTCATGGCCTCCTCAAAACACTGTTGATACGAAAAAGACCCGTCGATATAGATAAGAGTTCTAAAGTGGTCTTCTCAATCAACCTCCCTTGAAGCTTAATTGAAAGAGAGAATGTATTACGAGCACACAACTCAATACTCATTTAGTGACTAAACCTCTTAAGTTACATCAACTTGGAACTGAGATGTTTAGTATATAAATATCGGTTACAATCGTAATTCTGCTATTTGTTGGATTTTATTTTTCAATGGGAATGTTTTATCGATGGGTAATGCGCTACTACCTGGAGTTATTGTTGGGAAACGGTTACACTTTTATTAATAAAATCGAATTATAAAACAAAAAATTAAATTAACAAAAAATTAAATAACAGACATAAAGGGGTAGAAACAGAAGACAAACACTATATAACGATAAGTAAATAAAAGCAGTAAAAGGTCGTGGAACGAGGCTCGTGTTTAACACGATTCCCTTAAAATAGATTCGCCGTCTGTTTCCCATGGTACAACGTCCAAATCTGTTGTACAACCGGACCTGACAAACTTGCCTAAAAAATCACAGAAGCAGTCGTACATTTCTGATCGAAAGATTGCTGGAACTTGGTTTCTATGGAGCTGCATATTTAGTTGTGTCTAAAATGAATGAGACTAGACCTCTATTTATAGTGAACACATTGTCTTGTTTTTCAAGATAAATAACTGCCCAACGTAAGCAAATATTTTATTAACAAAAAAAGATTTGCATATCTTTTAATGACACAAAATATTTTGTACAAACTTATTTGATAAGTTTAAATCTATTGCTAAAATAGATTTCCAGATTTTGTGTTTCACGTGTCCCACTTTGAGACTCGATATCTCATTTATATTATCTCCATTTTGGACATAAATATATATAACATATACTATTTTTCCAACAATCCCCCACATGAATGGAAATCGGTCAAAAATACACGAAAGTTTCGGCGAAATTTCTACGGTTGAGTCCTGCATAGGATAGGTAGGTGTGACCCTTTGAACCTTCCCTTGTGAGATGCACTTAATTTCCTAGATTTGAGTAGACGCGATGTCCTTGAACTCAACATCTGTTTACGTAGATGACAATACACACTCACACAAGACTCTTTTTGACCTTGTCAAGTCCTCGTAGTTGTGCTCGTTATGGTCATGAACACCAGCCTGGTTCTGCAAGAGCTCTTAGGAATTGCGCCCCTCACAATTCCCTTCGAAGCGACCCCACTTCTCCCTCACATAGGTGATTTCATCCGGAATCATTAAAAACATATGTTTTGCAATTTCATCTTGAATCATTATGCTTTGTGATTTCATCCTGAATTATTAAAGCCATATGTTTAACCTCAACAAGTCACATTTGTTATAGGAATGGGCTAGGATGTTACAATTTTAAGTAACACCCCATATTGACGTGACTTCCCCCATATTTCTATGACTAGGTTGTCCTATTGAACCCAGATCTTGGGATCTCCAATCAACTGGGTTAGGTTTTCCTTCATTGAAACTCATTCCTTTAAGGGCTTTAGTCACATTCATTTAGACGATTCTCTAACCAACTCTCTGCTTAAGCATTTCATAAGCGGACCCGCGATGTTATCCATTGACTTTACGTAGTCAATCGTGATAACTCTATTTGAGAGTAGCTGTCGCACCAATCACCGTATATGATGAATATATCTCGACTTACCGTTTTACATTGTGATATGAGCTCTGTCAAAATTCAATTGACTATCACACTTTATAAACATGGCCGTTACCGATTTACGCCATGTTGGTATGTCCTTTACGAATTAACGTAAATATCCCGCATATTCTATAAATTTATCTAAAATGATAAATTCAGATTTCATCATAGATTTAGCTATAAGCGTATGTTTGAAATACTTTCAAGATTTCTAAGACACAGCTTTCCATTTAGCGTAAATACATCCGCTCTAGTGGATCTAGATTCTTATACATAGAAGAATCCGTATTTACATTACTCTATCATTTGATAGCAGTTGGATATCTTCCATAATCAGTCATAGTATTCACGTAATAATTACTCAAATGGTCCCCACCTGATTATAAGTTGTAAATCAGGTCAGACGCCCGTCATTAAACACATAAGATGCCTAATATTCTTTGAGTATTCAAAATGGGCATCACCTTTAGATTAAAAGATGTCATTGAATTCTAGCTAGGCCATAATCCCCCACATTGAACCTCTCAAGAATATTATCCTTATAATGTTTTTGACTTTAAAACAAATCCATATTGGTTCACATGACCTTAGTTCCAAGAACCATATTCAACAACTAATGAAGTTCATGTCAATCTTGACTCCAACATGTCATTAGTGGATTTGTTTATCTTCTTATCACTTTCTAGTGATAATTATACCATCTATGTATAAACACATGAGTACACACATACATCCAATAATTTCGAATCCATATTCTTACATGATATGGTGAAATTTGATGTCCTTGTTTGGGAGCTTTCCTTAAGTCATATAATGACTTAACAAGCTTACAAACTTTGCTCTCTAATCCAGGAGCCATGAAACCCTCAGGTTGGTTCATATATATTTCTTCTTCTAAATCTCCGTTTAGAAATGCCTTTTTCACATCTATTTGGTGAACTTCCAATTTTCTTAATGCTGCAATAGCAAGTATCATTCTAATCGAGGTTATTCGCGTAACAAGCGAATAAGTATCAAAGTAATCTAGACCTCCGCGTTGTCTAAATCCTTTGATTACTAGTCTTGCTTTGTACTTGTCAACGGTGTCATCGGCTTTCCTCTTTTTTTGAAGATCCATTTATAGCCTAGTGGTTTACAACCCGAAAGTAAATCCACGAGCTAAAATAGAATCTATTTCACTTTTAATGGCTTCTTTCCATTGAGTCATTCCGAGGAAGTTATCGCTTTTCGATAAGAAGTAGGTTTATTTTCTACCATAAAAGAAACAAATCGGGTCTAAACATTTTCTCGGTTCTTGCCCTTTTGCTTCTTCTAGTTTCAACCTCTTTTTCCTTGGGTTAATCTTGTCTCTCATCTTGGAGATCATAATCATATCGTTACCTTTGATCTCGGACAACTTCGTCATCTATTCTAGATGATTTTCCAATTTCCTTCATTAACAAGGAAATATATTTTCAAAGAAGGAAGCACTTCTTTATTATATTATTGTATCCTTGTGTATATCACATACACAAAGAAACCATAAGTACTACTATTATGAGCATATACTAAGAATATGCAATTCTCAGTTTCAGGTCAAATCTTTTGAACCTTGGGGTTCAGTATGGATATATTAGCTAGATATCCCCCCACATTTGTAAATACTTATAAGATAGTCTTTTTTTCGTCCATAGTTCATAAGAACTATCTTATTTTCTTTACAAGAGATCTTATCTAAAAGATAAGTAGCCGATATAATCGCTTTCCCCATATGCCATGGCTTAAACCAGGACTTAAGAACATGACATTAACCATATCTTCTAACGCACGGTTCTTTTCTTACTGTTGGAGTATCAAGAGCAATAAATTTGTGTCTTATTCTAAGTTTAGCACATAAATTTAGAAATAGAAACACATATTCACCTCTGATGTGACTTCGAACCACCTTGTTCAATGATAAGTTAATTCTCAACTTATTTATATAGAACAATCTTGTCTATATCCTTACATTCAAGTAAGTATAAATAGCAATATTTTGTACCACCATTAACACATATGATGAAGTACTCGCTATTTGCTACCTTAGTAGGTATCAATTTCAAATCACATAAAACCATGTGAATCATATCAAGGGGTTCGGTTATTTCTGTTTAATTAAGAGAAAAAACAATCTTGCCAATTTGGCTTCAACACAAGTTTTAATTCAGTAATCCGTGTCAATACAAAAAGGGTATCCAATTTGGTTTAATTAGACAACATATTGAGTTAAAAATTAAAACATGTCCGAGTCAACCATGCCATACATTTAAACAATCAAATAAGCTGAATTCATACTCATTTTAATGAAATGACCATTAGAAAATACATTCAGCTTAAATATTTTCAAATTATGTTATTCGTTAACTCAATTTTTTTTATTTGATTCAAACACAAGATGAAAGCCAAATTTCATTAAGTAACCATCCGAACACAAGATTCCTACGAATCTTCGGTACGTACAACGGATTGGTTAACTTAAACTCTTTTCCAGATGTAAATCACATCTCCCGTTCCCGTGATATTAGCAGTTGAAGAGTTGCCCAAATCCGTTCTCTCTATTCACCGCATTAAAAGAGTTAATCAAACTATTATAATCATAAACATGACATGATACCGAAGTGTTAATCCACCATTATCTAAGGTCGAATTCCCTCATGGCCTTAGTTTTCATGTCATTCAGACCATATAACGCATAGTAATGGCACATAAGGTTTCTGAATGCTTCAAAGCAGATCCTTTAGATGTCACTCGTGACATTCTAAATATTTTGTTAATACGAGATCTCATGATTAGTTTGAAACTAATTTTGGTACTATTAACAACATGCTTAATCACAAGTGTTTCTTAACAAAATGATTTTAATTCGTCTTTTGTTTGAAACACTAATGTTTTGTAAGATCCGTTATACAAAACCGTTTTAAAAGAAATCTTTCGATTGAAACAATTAAACAATATCACCTATTACATAATGTTTTAACAAAAACACATATGTAATATGATGTTGTTAATTTCCATTAAAAAGATCTTAATAGATCTATTTTACATGATCTATTTCTATACTGAAAATCTACAAGATTTCAGTAGATCTATTCATCTAAAGAAACTCAACAAGGTTTTAGTAGATCAATTCTTCTAAAGAAACTCAACAAGGTTTCTATAGATATACTTTTAAACTTAAAAAATTCAAGAATTATATCTAGTTAATAATTAAACTCGACCCGGTTTAAAAATAAACTAGACTAGTCAAACAAACACTTCCACTAATTTAGTAAAAATGATGTATATAATCTGATATTTAATAATAACTTGTATAATTATCAATATCTTGTTTCAAATAAACTCTTCTTGATTTCATTGAACATGTTAAAATTATCTAATAAAATAAAAAATTGCATTTTATGAAATATGTTTCAAAGAAACTCCACTTGGTTTCAATGAATCTAAATGCATCATGATTTGCAACCATGTTAGTAACTGGCGCACCAATTACATTTACAGGAGTAGTCACAATCGTGTTTGTCATCATCATAGATCAACACAAAAGTTAAATAAACTATTATAAACTGATATCCAAGAAATTCAATCCTGATTTCGATAACCTTGTACCAGATTTGATTCAAAGAAACTCAATTTTGTTTAACTCAATCTTGGTTTCAATGAATCAACTAGATCAGTTTAATAGAAACTCAATATTGGTTTCAAAATAAACTGATCTGAAGAACTACTTTTATAAATCTTTATAGATCTGTAATTCCAAATCTGTAAATTAAAATTTTGTTTAATTAAAACTGATTTCCAAAGAAACTCAACCTGGTTTCGATAGAAAACAGTATTAAATATAAAATCTGTAATAAAATATAATCCAATTTAACAAAAGTGTTTTTAATTCCCTGTTTCACATAACCCTTTTAAGACTATAGTGGAAATATGTACACATTTATTAAAATAGAATCAGAATTTAACGAATTGATAAAATAATAATTAACAGAAATAAATGACAGAAAAAAAACAGACAGATATGGTAGAAGCTTAAGACGATACTATGAAACATAAAATAAAGTAAAGCCAGTAAAAGGTCGTGGAAATATAGCAGTTTGGACACGCTTCCCTTAAAACAGATTCGCCGTCTGTCTCCCAGGGTACAACGTTCAAAGCTGTTGTACAGCCGGACCTGACAAACTTGCCTGAAATATCACGAAAGCAGTCGTACGATTCTGATCGAAAGGATTGCTAGAACTTAGTTGCTATGGAGCTGCGTTTTTGGTTGTGTCTAAACCCCAATGAGACAAGGTTTAATTTATAGTGAAAACTTATCTTGGTCACCAAGACATAATATTCTGTTAAATATAAACCGATTTGATATCTTCCATTTAATTTAATTGATTATGTATAACTTGTTGACAAAATTTAAATCAATTCTAAAATTAAATAGATACACAAAAATCTAGAAACTATTAAAAACATAAACGAAATCTGCAGCAAAACCACATTCCCACTTCCTATTATAGGCGATGTGGGATAGTTTATTTTCTCAGATTTTGTGTTTCAAGTGTCCCACTTTGAGACATGATATCTCATTCATATTATCTTCATTTTTGGACATACTTTAGCTCATTGCGAAGCTCTCTTCGAGGAGAATGCAAAACCACAAGCTAATATAAATATATATAACATATACATATATTAAATAGAGTTAAGATCAACATAGACCCATTATTTATCATAGATCCAATGAATCAATCTCAACCATCTATTTTTCATCAAAAAATAAAAAAAACCCACTACCACCATCTATTTTAAAAATAAAAACAAAGAAAAATATCTTACAAACGTAAATCGTCACACGAATACAAAGGAATAGTTAACAAAAAATACACCATCGCGACGAGTATTTTTATCTTTCAGTAGACAGGTGACACGATATACTTTCGAGGAACCTTTTTTCGATTTTTTTCAGTCACGAATTGCGAAAATCATATATGATTCGTATAACAAATCATATATGATTCGTATAACGAATCATATATGATTTCATGAAATCATATATGATTTCAAAGAAATCATAATATTGATTTGTGATTCTACGAACTTTTTGATACAATATTTGTTTTAGTCACGAATTGCGAAAATCATATATGATTCGTATAACGAATCATATATGATTTCATAAAATCATATATGATTTCATAAAATCATATATGATTTGTGATTCCGACGAACTTTTTTTCAATTTTGTTTCAGTCACGAATTGCGAAAATCATATATGATTTGTCATACGAATCATATATGATTCGTATAACGAATCATATATGATTTCATAAAATCATATATGATTTCATAAATCATATATGATTTCATAAAATCGTATATGACCTTCATAAATCAAAAAAAAGCTACGTCGAAAGTACATAGTTGCCCCTCTATAGAAAGATATTTAATTCTCGCGCGATGATATGTTTGTTTTGCGTAACGATTAACAGTGTGTGAGATATTTTAATTTTTTTTAAAAAGTATAAGTGGTTTTTTTTATTTTTGATGAAAAAATGAATGGCTAGGATTGATTCATTGGGTCTATGACAAATATTGGGTCTATATTGAACTTTTGGCATATTAAATAATGTCCAAAGTTTGCAAAAACCATTGTTTCCAACAGATTTTTTATTCTTTGGTAATGAACTATTGCTTTGTAAAATTGAATTTATATAAATTACTTGTGATGCTCGTGATGTTTGTATCGTGTGACTCACAATATAGTTAATAATTAAGGATTTTAAAAGTGTTCTATCTAAAAAAAGTGGGAGATGTAAAAAAACTGATATGATATTTTGTTACTCGAGTCTAATTAGATTTTGACATAGTATTAAAGTGTCTTGTTTTAACCCAAGCTTGATTAATTCAGCCTGGACTTGATTATTAAGGACATTAATGTTTTAGTGAAGAGTATTTTGTGATCTTTATATGATAGTTGATTTTGTTTAGTTACATGTAAACACTAATGTACCATTGATTATTAAGGATATGTTATAGTAAAAAATGTGTTTGATTCTTTATATGATAGTTGATTTTTTTTAGGATGGGATACATGTAAACACTAATGTTCCATTAATTATTAAGTATGTTTGATTCTTTATACGAAATTGAGGAAAGTTCTAAATCTTCTTTTGTTGGTAAAACTGTGAGGTTTGTATCAACCACACTTATGAGGTAATGAAATAAAGTCTGTGTATCAAGTTTGTAAAGAAAGGCAATTTTCATTTAGCACTAATTTGTATAGCAGTAGATAAAATGATTAATGAACATTTTCTTGTTTTTCTCAAATTATTTTATAGGTGGGGGATAAACCAAGTAATTTCTATACCAATAGGTTAAGGAATAAGCACCTAATTTGTTTATGCTTTATTATTTGTCTCTTGACATTTAATTATTTAATTATCTTTTTGATTATTAAGTTATGATCTCGTTGTTTTATCGCTATCTTTATTATTATATGTAGTGCAATTAAGTGACCTTGTGCCCTGAGTAAGTATTAAGTTGAGGTTGTGAGTACTCTTGGTGTATCGTGACTTACTACACTAAGTGTTTTCTATTCTCTAATAGAAGGACCAATATTCATTGGTGGTTCGACCTAGGCTAATTAGGCGATCCCTTAACATTAATACCTAGTTAGGAGTGCAAGCTAATATGGAGACCACCTACTTAGGATTAAGCGTATCTCATAAGATAAGTGGCTTTAAGATTGCGACAATACATTTCACTAGAGATCATTGTAATTAATTGCGTTCATCCTTCCTAGTTGTCCACCACTATACCAATTCCCTTTTCGATAAGCAAGGCTTACCACCAAAACAACTCCATAATTGTCTCAAACAACTCAAACATGTTTTCTTTCTTGCTTTCTTAGGTAGAATAATAAAATCAATTAGACAATTAGAGGCATAAATTGTTCTTTGGGTCGACACCCGTACTTACCAATCACTACACTATACACGATAGGGTACACTACTCTTTAGTATGTAGGAATAGTCAAGGTAGTTAGGGTTTTATAAATATAAAACCCGACGTAGCTTTTATTTAAAAGAAATTACGCATCAATAACATTGTCATGGTTCATAAACATCAAGATCGCCATTTTTCAAATTATCATGTTGTTGTTCAATACATGGGAAATAAAAATCCTCAATGAATCACAACTCATAAGTGAATAGATCATCCTTCATGCCACTTAGTCGTCTGTATTCATCAAAAATCATCGAAATAGGTGTATTATAAGTGAACAAATCGAGATCAATCTTTAGTAAGTTGAACACTTCGGGTTTAATTTTGTACTATTTGATTGTAATTTTCTCCATTCTTAGCTACTGAAAGTAATTAGAAAATCATCAATAGGATAAGCTCAGATGAAAGTGAATACAGAAAACTAAACACGAAAATGGAATACGAAAAATTAAATATGTTGTTGTATCAGACAATTAATATGCCGTATTCAGTAAACTGAATACGCCGTATTGATGTTTGATGTTGAATACGCTATATAGGTTTTTAAAGTGATACGCCATATCCAAAGGGATGAATACGGCGTATCAGGTATTCAATCAGAAGAAAAACAACAGGTAAAAACAATACAGAAAAACAAACAAACACATAAATATGCAAAATAATACAGATGCAGAATAACACACTAAAACATAAAACAATTAAAACATAGAATGATAAACTAATACAGAATAATTAACTTATAAAAATTAAACTAAAAACTAAATCTAATCTAAAATACTAATAAACAAGTATTAAACAATTTCACTCCTCGGCAGCGACGCCAAAAACTTGATGTGTGTCGTTGGGTATATGTAATTTATTTATCAAGTTTTACTATTTATATTTTGTCGACTTTACCTATTAACTAACACTAACATGCAGTGTACCTGATCAATTGTAGGTTTGTTGGTAAGTAGGGTGTCGATCACTAAGAGTGAGCGTTAATACTTAAGTCTATCGGTATTTTAGTTATCTGTGTTAGTTCTAATTAATTCTAATTAAACCTAAACTAACGCAAAGGGGGTTTTCAGCCTGAGAGACTGGTACGAGTTTTGGTTTAATCTAAACTAAAGAAGACAATTAACACACACAAGCAGACAAACAAACGATAAAGAAGCGGTCAAGCACGAATGTAAGGAAAACATATTAGCCAGTTTAGTCAAATAGAATGTAGGAATTGTTTATGTGTGCAATGATTGTATTACTTCGTTGGTGGTATATCATTCCAAAGCTTGATGGTACTTCTCCTTAAACTCAAGGTTTTTTAATAGTTAATTCTGTCACAATTAACATAACCCGCATAAAGCTCACATCGTTGATTATAATTTATTTAGGAGACAACATTAGTAAATAAATGCTGGTAGTCCATGATCTAAATTGTTGTCCAAGGAAACATAATGTTATTTGTAATCCTAAGTCACCTCTTAGTCTACCATTCACTTAACTAAAGGAGCAATAGGGGCATAAATTTGTAGTCCTATTAACCCAAAGTCACATAGATAAGCTGTATGTAGTATTTATCCCAGACTCTAGTCTACATATCTGTAATCTTAGATCCAGTTAAATGATAAATAAAACATAATCGAAAGATAAACAGATATGAAGTGATAAACATAATCAACATGCAACGAAAAGGTAAATAATCGATATAAACAAACCAAACATAAAATTATAATAAACATGGCTAATACCTATATGTATTATCTTATAGTCATTGTAACAATACACAGTATCATAGACAAATGATTAAGATAAACAAAATATTATGCTAACTGAATGCTTATAGCGGAGTATAGAGATTACAAGAGTTTTCCTATTGAATTGAGGCACTTGCAGGACCTTCTTTGCTTTTAAAATCGTCTATAGATCGTACTTGGTGGTTAAATGCTTCTAATTCATATTGAAAACCGAATTTTAGGTTTTCTATTTATAGGCTTTAAAATCAGGTCGATACGCCGTATTAGAGGGGTCCGATACGGCGCCACTGAATACGGCGTATAAGGTCTTCTGTATACGTCGTATTGGCTGTAGATCGTGCTTCTTCAGAATGTTGACCAAAGTATCTTATACAGCGTATCTGCTGATGTGGATACGACGTATTTTTCAAAGTCAGGCAATGGTCTTGAATTTGTCTAAGTCTTGGGATACGAAGTATTTGTCTAGAATGATACATCGTATTCTTGACATTTAGGAGACTTTCTCGAACTTCTTCATTTATGCTCCAAAATACGTTCTTTTATCTATCTTTTTGCCAATTTCTCAATAATAACTAAGATTCATACAAATAAGCGATTAAGTATCAAATCTTACATATAACAATATAAAACGAGCAATATAAATGGGATAAATGATGCCAATAATGTGACATTATTTGATGTCATCACAAGACTTGAAGCCATCAGGATATTTCTTACTTATACAACTTATATGGGCTTTGTGGTGTATCAAAAGAATATAAAGAGTGCTTTCTTGAATGGAAAAATATCTGATGAAGTGTATGTACAACAACCACCTAGGTTTGAAAGCAATGAATTTCCTAACCATGTATGCAAGCTGGATAAAGCTCTTTATGGGCTGAAACAAGCTCTTAAAGCATGGTATGAAACATTTTAAAAATTCTTTATTCAGCACAAGTTTGTCAGAGGTACCATTGACAACACTCTTTTTATTTATAAAACTAAGAGTGATGTCATAAATGTACATATATATGTAGATGATGTCATCTTTGGGTCAACCAGTGATGAACTTAGTAAACAATTTGCTAAGTTGATGACCAAAAAGTATAAAATGAGTATGATGGGTGAAGTAACTTATTTTTTAGGTTTTCAAATAAGACAAGATTCCAAAGGAATTTCTATTTGTCAAGAAAAATATGTTAAAGATTTACTTAAAAAATATGAGCTACCTGATTGTGCCTTAGTGAAATGTCTCATGCTTCCCCCAAACAATTTGGGCTCTAATGAATCAGTAGTCTTTGTTAACGATACTTTATTCAAAGGTGTAATTGGGTCACTAATGTAATTAACATCTAGCAGACCTGATATCCAATTATCCACATGTCTCTGTGCTAGGTACCAAGCTAATCCTAAGGAATCCCACCTTGTAGCTGTAAAAAGATTTTTCAGGTACCTCAAAGGAATACCAAATCTAGGTCTTTGGTATCCAAAAGGACCAAGCTTTAATCTTAAAGCATATTCTGACTCAGACTACGCTGGATGTAACCTAGATAGTTTTTTTTTTTTTTCTTTTTTTGTTTTTATTTTTTTTTTTTTTTTTTTTTTTTTTATTTTTTTTTTTTTTTTTTTTTTTTTCTTTTTTTATATTTTTTTTTTTTTTTTTTTTTTTTTTTTTTTTTTTTTTTTTTTTTTTTTTTTGTTTTTTTTTTTTTTTTTTTTTTTTTTTTTTTTTTTTTTTTTTTTTGGGTTTCCTTGGTGTATAAAGGCCCCATAAGCATATGTGTAGAGTTAGTTTACACAGATCGTAGAGTCACATAGTAGTCATAGTGGTAATCTGTAACCTAGCAGATTCAAGGTTTAATATAAAGTTGTCTTGTGTTATTCATTTTGTTCTTCTTGCATTGTTGAATTAGTTTTCCGCATATCATAGTTGTCAATCATGTGTTTCATCATTGTTGGCTTTGGAATATCTTTACGGTTACAAGATCTTGGTTAGGCTAAAGTTTAAGATCTATTAGGTAAACGGTCAAAACAAGTGTTCAGAGCTTGAGTGGAAACTCTGAATAAAGAGAACTCTGTTGTTTGAAGCATATCTACAAATCAACAGTAAGTTGCAGAACAAGACACTCCTCACCAACTATCACTGCTATAAAGATCCCTATCAACAAGAAGGGTAGAATTTTGATATTTGGAGCATGAGAATGCGATAATATATCTATCACACAGACCATAACCTCTAGGACATAATTGTCAATGGTGATCTCCAAGAAGAGCCTGCACCAACAGGAGAACAAGCTAGTCCTTCTGCTCCCCCTGCTCCTAAGACTGCCAAACAACTGGCTGCCAAAAGGAATCAGGAAAGAGTTAAGAGCATTTTGCTTTTGGCAATACATGATGAATACCTCCTTAAGTTTCACAATGTTCCAGATGCTAAATCTCTTTGGGAAGCAATCAAGTCAAGATTTGGAGGTATAAGAAGAATCCAAAAGATGCAGTAGAATGTTTTAAACATCAGTTTGAAAACTTTTCTATTTGCCATCTAAATGAAGTCTGGACAAGGCATATGATAGGTTTCAAAAACTCATAAGTCAATTAGAGGTGTATGGTGCTCCAATATTAAAGGAAGATATCAACCAAAAGTTCCTAAGAAGTCTTCCTCCTTCATGGAGTCAAATTGCCTTGATAATATGAAATAAGTCTGACATAGACCAAGTTGATATTGATGACCTTTACAACAACCTCAGGGTCTATGAAGATGAAATGAAAAGATCTTCAAGTTCTACATCTACTTCTCAGAACTTGGCATTTCTTTCTTCTGAGAACACTAGCAGTACTAAAGAAGTTAATACTGCCAGTGGAGAGTTTGGAGTTAATACTGCTGGAGGTACTTGTCAAGTTTCATCTACTCCATGTGCTCATGAAGCAGCTTGCTCTTTCTTTGCAAAACCAATAACAAATCCTCAACTTGAAAATGAGGATTTTCAGCAGATTGATGGTGATGACTTGGAAGAATTAAATCTTTGATGGCAGGTGGCTATGTTAACTGTCAGAGTAAAAAAGTTTATTAACTAGACAGGAAGAAACTTGGACTTCAAAGAAAAACGACTTGTTTTCTCTTGATAGTCAAAAGTTAAGTGCTACAACTTTCATAGGGAAAGGGCACTAATGCCGGGAATGCAGATCTGGAAGGAAATCAGGGAAAAGATCTTATGGTGGACAATGGCAGGAACAATGCACCAACAAATGAAATCTGCATCACAGGCATAGTGGCTCAATGATGGACTAGGGGCTATGCCTGTGGAGCAATGATTTGATGTAGAACCTGTCAGTTATGTCTTTAATGGGCATCTCACTTCTTCAAGTTCTTCAAGTGTCTTCTGAACTATAAGAGGTACTAATCTGTTCTAAAAATGTGTTGAATCTTTTAAATCTCTTCATTAGATCTTTGTTATTGAAAGAGTGTGGGTGTGGTGGGAGAAAATACATATAGAGGCTAGACTAGAAATTCAAGGTTATGAATTAGCCTTGGAGTCATTAGAATCTAAGATTCTTGGTCATGAAAGGAATGAACTGGCTTGGGGTGAAAAATATGAATTTCAAAATTATGAACTCAAGTGCAGAGAAATAAAGATTGATAACCTCAAAAAGGAACTAGAACAAGTTGTTAAGGAAATAGATGAGCTAAAACTTAAGACAGAAAAATAGGAAGCATCATCTAAGAATCTTAGTGAATTACTCAACAGTCAAATGAGTGCTAGAGATAAAACTGGTCTAGGATATGGCACACAATTAGATGCAATGAGTAACATGTCTAAAACTGATAGTGAAGTTAGTATGAGTGTTTTTTATGTTAGATCTAGTGATGAAGAGACCATATCAACAAATGATAGGTTCTCAAAAGCAGATGGATATCATGGCTGTTCCCCTCCCATAGACAGGGAATTCCCTAACTCCAAGAGCTTGATATCTCATTTGCAGGTTAGATAATTGCCATTAAGATGAAATTCATATGAGTCACAAACAAGAGCTTAATACTACACTAGTACATCTAAAAGTAGTGAGACTTTAGGAAATACAAATGAAGTAAATGCTGAAAAACCTAAGTCAGTCAATGAATCAGTTGTGTCTAAACCAAATTTTAACAAAGAAAAAGTTATCATTGAGGATTGGAACTCAGATGATGAGGATGTTGTGTCTGAAGTTAGTCCTGTTAAGACTAAGGAAATTCAAACAGTTAAAACTCAAGTTGATAAACTTGGTCAAACTTCTAAGAAAACAGGACTTGGATTCAAGAAAATAAAAGCTTGCTTTGTTTGTAAAAGTATTGACCATTTGATCAAAGATTGTAATTTTTATAATAAAAAGAGTCCAGAACCTAAGTTGAGAAATGTGGTTAATACTAGTCAAAGGGTGGTCAAACCAATATGGGATAATGCTAAAAGGGTTAATCATCAAAATCTTTCAAATAAATTAAAATACCCTCAAGCAAGAAGAACTTTTGTCCCATCAGGAGTACTAACTAGAACAGGTGTAGTTAGTACTGTTAGGCCAAAGGTAAATCATGTTAGGCCAAAGGTTAATCCTGTTAGGCCTAAGGTTATTCTGTTAGGCCAAATGTTAGTACTGATAGGTCTGTTGGCACTTTTAGACCTATTCATCCAAGAATGGACAATGTTCCTAAGAAGTCAAAGTAGGTTTGGAAGCCTAAAGAACATACATTGATCATGTGTCCAAAGAAAGTAGATCTTTCATACACAAGAAGTTAGAGTATGCTAACCCACAAGGGATTTCCAAGTCTGTAGTGGCTTGGGTCCCTAAGAATATAAAATTCTCTTACTTTTATGCAGGGCAATCAGAGATCTTTTTCAGGATCAGTGCATGTTAGTGGACAGTGGTGCTCTAGCCATATGACACGGAAACCAAAGCTTATCTTTCAGATTTGAAGGAAATACAATGGAGGCTTTTGTGGCTTTTGTAAGTGATACCAAAGGAGGTAAAAAAACGTAAAGGTTAAAATTAAACTGCTAATCTTAGCTTGATATTGTTTATTTTGTGATGACTTAGTTTAACCTTTTCTCTGTCTCACAAATGTATGACAAGAAAGTTAGTGTCTCTTTACTGAGATGAATTCCTTTCCGTCTTCCTAGCTTTAAGCTCTTGATGACAGTCAGGTTGTCACTTAGAGCTCCTTCGAAAAGATGATGTGTACAGCTTGGATTTAAGAACATTGTTCCTTCTGGAGTATAACTTTGTTTATATGATGCCTACATCAATGGAGTCTAAAATTATGGCCCAGGAGATTAGGTCATGGGAATTTAAAAATTAACAAACTTGTTAAGGGAAACCTAGTTAGAGGCCTACCTTCAAAAGTTTTTTTGAATGACCATACTTGTGTTGCCTGCAAAAGGATAAGCAAATAGAGCCTCCTGTACAGGCCCAAATTAGAAAGAACCATCATGAAGCCTCTAGATTACTTCTAGGGACTTATTTGGACACGTCTCTGTAGACAGTATCAATAGACAAAAGGTACTGTTGTAGGTTGTGACTAATGATTTTTGAGAGATTTAGTTGGGTATTTTTCTCTTAGATACAAGGATGTGAAAACATTAAAATCCTTTGTAATTTTATCATAGGCTATAGAAAAACCAATTGAATCTTAAGTTAGAATCATTAGATTGTGATTTATGGTGTACAAAGTTTTAAAGAACTATATAATGATATGAATTCTATGCTAAGGACAAAGGATAAAAAGGGGGTTTGTGTGGCTAGAACTCCACAGAAAAATGGTGCTCAAGGGCAGAAAGAAAGGAAAAAACAAAACCTCGTTGAAGGCTTGCTAGAACTATGCTAGCTCGGGGGGGTGGGGGGGAAAACTCACTATTTACCCATCCAATTTTGCAGAGGCAGTAATTATACTTGCTATGTTTTGAATGGGTTTTAGTGACCAAAACCTCAAAATAAGGACACCTTTATTAAAATTATTAATAGCGTAAACCACCTATTTAGTTTTCTGAGACTTTAGGGTGCCCTTTGACCATTTTTGGAACACCTTAGATCCTTTAGGTAATTTGATGGAAATGGCAGATGAAGTGATTATTTGCTTGGAACTCTACACACGTAAAGCTTTTTGTGATACACAAAAGGACAAGAGAGTTGAGAGAACCCTTCACAAGATTTTCTTGAAAGATAACCAATATTGGCCAGGAACTGGTCTTGATTGGATGTTTGATTTGATTTGATAACCAATACTTGAAACTATTATTTCCTGTATGTATAGAAAAATTAGGTTAATGTGGATGCAGGTACACAAGACTTTAATGTTGCAGGTTCATCAGGAAAAACTAATGAATCTACTTAGGAGTACATACTGCTTCCATTACATCCTCATGTGCCAAGAATCTCACAAGAAAAACCTTCTGAAAATGCTTCTAAAGACAAGAAAGTACTGGTTTCAGAAGATGTTGTTGAATCTGAAGAACAGCATCAGATGTCAGATGCTGAACAAGCATTAAGAATGAACTTGAGATATGGTTGTCAAGAAGTGGTGCTCAAGCTGTGTGATGATGCTAAAGACAAGCATTTTTTTAAAGAGATAAAGAGGAAAAAATGCATCTACTAGTACTGTTAGGCCATTTGTTAGTACTGCTAACTCAAATCATATTACTGCTAGCCACAGGTGCAAATGTTGGTGAATCATCATTTGTCTATCTTGGAGGAAAAATACCTATTGATGCATCTACTCTCCCTAATGCTGATTTACCCATTGATCCAAATATGCCTGACTTGGAAGATGCTTCTGATACTCTTCCAAATGATGGAATATTCAATGGAGCTTATGATGATGATGAAGATGTGGGTGCAGTGGCTGATTTCAACAACATGGATAACACCATTGCTGTCAGTCCTATTCCCACACTCAGAATTCATAAGGATCATCCAAAAGGACAAATTCTAGGAGATCCTACATCAGCAGTTCAAACAAGAGGGAAGATTCAAAAGGCTTCTTCAGCACAACAAGCCTTGGTAAGTTACATTCACAAACAGAACAGAACAAATCACAAGGATCATCAGAACTGTTTGTTTGCATGTTTTCTCTCTCAAGAAGAACCCAAGACTATATCACAAGCCTTACAAGATGAAAGCTGGGTTGAAGCAATGCAAGAGGAATTGCTTCAGTTCAAACTACAGAAGGTTTGGGTACTTGTTGATTTGCCATATGGGAAAAAGGTAATTGGCACAAAGTGGGTCTTCAGGAATAAGAGGGATGAGAGAAGTATTGTTGTGAAAAACAAAGCACGGCTTGTAGCACAAGGGTTTAGACAGGAGGAAGGTATAGATTATGATGAGGTTTTTGCACCTGTTGCCAGAATTGAGGCAATTAGGTTATTTTTAGCCTTTGCATCATACATGGGATTTACTGTCTACCAAATGGATGTTAAAAGTGCATTTCTCTATGGCACTATTGAAGAAGAGGTGTATGTTCATCAACCTCCAGGCTTTGTTGATCCTGCTCATCCAAACAAAGTCTATAAAGTGATCAAAGCTCTTTATGGTCTACATCAAGCTCCTAGAGCTTGGTATGAGACACTTTCTTCTTTTCTGATGGAAAATGGTTTCAGAAGAGGTACCATAGACAAAACATTGTTTATCAAGAAGAAAAAGAGTGACATTATGTTAGTCCAAGTGTATGTGGATGACATTATTTTTGGTTCTACAAAGAAGTCTATGTGTACAGAGTTTGAAGAATGTATGCACAAAAGATTCCAGATGAGTTCCATGGGTGAACTCACATTCTTTTTGGGACTTCAAGTGAAGCAACAATCTAATGGAATCTTTATTAGTCAAGATAAGTATGTAGCTGACATCTTAAAGAAGTTTGATTTTTTATCCATCAGATCAGCTACTACTCCTATTGAGTCTAATAAGCCTTTGGTCAAGGATGAAGATGGTGTAGATGTAGATATACATGTCTATAGGTCTATGATTGGCTCTCTAATGTATTTGAATGCATTAAGGCCAGACATCATGTTTGATGTTTGTGCATGTGCTAGATTTCAAGTCACTCCAAAAGCTTCACACTTAAATGTAGTAAAAAGGATTTTTAGGTACCTCAAACATCAACCCAAATTAGGTTTATGGTATCCTAGAGATTCACCTTTTGCACTTGAAGCTTACTCAGACAGTGATTATAGAGGAGCCAGCCTTGACAGAAAATCAACAATAGGTGGATGTCAATTTCTTGGAAGAAGATTGATATCTTGGCAATGCAAGAAGCATACTATTGTGGCAAATTCTACTACTAAGCAGAATATGTTGCAGCTGCAAATTGTAGTGGGCAAGTATTATGGATACAGAATCAGATAATGGATTATGGTTTCAATTTCATGAACACCAAAATCCATATTGATAATGAGAGCACTATAAGTGTTATCAAGAATCCTGTTGCTCATTCAAGGACCAAACATATTGACATTCGATTCCATTTTATAAGAGATTGTTATGAGAAGAGACTAATAGAGGTTATCAAGATTCACACTGATCATAATGTTGTAGACCTTCTCACCAAAGGATTTGATGTCACCAGGTTTAACTTCTTAGTGGTGAGCAATGAAATGTTAAATCTGTAGCTACATTTGAGGGGAGGTTAAAATTGTAAAGTTTGTAAAGTGTAGTAAGTTCTTCTAGTTAAAACTTAATATTCTTAGGGTATTTATTCTGGTAGTTAGGAAATAGTTAGTTCTAGTCAATGATATATATTGTAGCATATTTCTTGTTTTTGACTAACTATTTCAAGATAAGCATGGATTGGAGGATGGATAGAAGTTGTGCTGCAAATTCTACTCATATATGGTCTATAAGTACTAAGTACTAGAGTTAATTCTGGTAGTCTATAAGTTAATTTGTAAATTGTAACGGTTTCTTTGCTTTTGGGTTTGTCCCAACCTATATAACCCATCTCAATATTTTTATTTTACCTCACGTTAATCTAATTATTGCTCTCTTCTAACAAACCCTTAATCTTTTCTCATCGACAATCATAAATTCCAACGATGATGCCACTTTTGAATCCTGTCATTAAGACAACATGGTCGCTTACTTAGAAAAGGACTGATGGGATACAGATTTTCCATGTAGATTATCCGATACTTTCCTACATGAGCTTTCATTCACTATGCTCTTACTGTAAGTCCTGTAGTCTCTACTACATTTGTTGAACAGTTTTGGATGTCTGCTAAATCCAAAATAATCAACAATGTTAGGTATATTACTGCCAAAGTAGCTGGCAAGCCTGGGTAACTATTCGAGGTATCAATAGATGTGATTCTTCTTTTTGATGATGCTGATGGGATAGCTTCTGTGGCTATAAATCAGGGCTATATTGATGCTGTATTTCAGCTAATGGGTTTATGAGGGGGAGCCTACTGTTTTAACTTTAAACAATGCCCTTGTTTTCACCCCAGTGGAGATTTCTTTTTCATACTATGAATCACTGCATTAGTTCTAAAAGTACTTCTTGAGATCAAATTCCCACTAATATTGCCACAGCAGTAATTTGCTTAGCCACTAATCAGAAATATAATTTTTCTAAATTAATTTTTGATGGTATGATGAGGACACTTAGATGCCAAAGTAAAAAGTTTGTGTTGTATCCTAAGATTATTTCAATCTTTTTGGATTAAACAGCTTAAAGAATGTGCTTGTTGCCTTTAGACCACTTTTTTTTGCCCCTATTAATGCTTTGACTAGTAAAGTTTTATCTTTTATGGTAAAAAAGGAGTTAAACATTTTCTACGGGAATGTCACACCTTGTTTGAATCTTTGTTGGTTTTCCAACCAACCGAACGGATGAGGATGAGGGAGAAGCTTCAGAAAGACAATTTGACCTTTCAACCCTTCTACCCTCTCCTCCTCACCTCAAGTGCAGACCAACATGAGACACAGCATGAACCAATCTCCCAGACCTTACTACTATTCCTTTCCTGATTTCCATTTCAGTGGTGTTCTGGTGGACTCATGGAGGTTAGTCATCCAGTGATAGATCCCCATCAGGGAATAAGGATGTCCTGACACTCCAAAGTGTGTATGATCTTTGTATCTCTTTGTGTACACAGGTCACAGATCAAGACCAAAGAAAGAATTCCTAAAGAATTAAAACACTTACAGGCACAGATCATTGAAGCTTAAGAAGAAAAGTAACCTAGTCTATGCATTACATCACAAGCTTGGATGAAGAGTGTATCCACTGAAGCAATGATTGGCAGGAAAGAATATCATTGAAGACCAACAGTGGATGAAAAAAGGGGAGTATGTATCCAAACAGGGGAGGAGGAAACCCTTTCAAGCTGAAACCTACAGTGGCATAAAGACTCCATCTTTTGATGATCCTTGATGATATTGTGGATAACTGCAATGGCACTTATGGAGGCTGAGAAGGCATACTCAAGATGAGGGTCTCGGGACAAGCTCTGTGAATGATGCTTGAGAGAAGGAAAGTGCAGAAATGGGAGTTAGTATGAAGATCAAGTTAGTACCGCTCAAGCCAGATGAAATGGTACTGGACAAGCCAAAAGTTAGTACTGACAAGCCTGAAGTTAGTACCGCTAAGCCAAAAGAAGTAGAAGTTAGTACTGACAAGCTTGATGAAGGTACTGCTGAGCCAAAAGATGGAACTTCAGATGAAGTACTGCTCCTACAACTATTTTCAGAGATGATGAGGACCATTGCTGTGTTTTTGGGATCTGTGAGCCAACTAAGGCTAAACAAAAGGACCTGTTGAGAATCAAAGATGTTGAAGATTCAGATTTAGACCAAGGGCTACATCACAAGATCAGTACCTACATTGAAGCTCTTCCTAAAATTGATCCTAAACGACATAAGGCCAAGAAAGTACTGAGGAAGAAGCCTGAAGTCAGATGACTGAGTCATAGGGAGTTGATGAAGCTGAAAGAAAGTTTGATCAGCTTGCTAGGATGAAGAAATAGCCAGAAAGAGTGCAACGATGGTTTGGGTACAGTCAGAAGAGGAAATGAAAAAGTTAGCTGAGAAGAAGCTACAAAGGCTGCTCTCATACAAGATTTTGATGATATTTAGGCTAGAATTGAAGCTGATAGACTTCTAGCTGCAAGGCTTCAAGAGGAAGAGAGAAACGTTTACAGTTGAAGAGAGAGCCAAATTTATTTATGATACTATTGCTGCTCAAAGGAGGTTTGGGTTCTTTGCTCAACAATGAGTTGCTGATTTTATATTCCCCCCTCCAAATAAGAAGCAGACCACCAACAATGAACTCAGCTAAGAAACCAAATGATGACCTATTTGAAGCATGTAAAAGGAAAGAAGCATGCTGATTTGAAGAACAAGAACTTTGAAGAAATACAAGTTCTGTATAAAAAGGTTAAAAGGTCTGATAAAAACTTTATTGCTATTGGTTCTGCTGAGGATAAGAGACAGATTAAGGAGATGAATGAAGAATTTAAAGACTCTAAAAAGAAGAGGGCTGTCAATGAAACTCCAAGGGAAGAAGACACAGCAAAGGTACTGTGAACAAGAAGTGACAGCAGCAGTGGTACAAGATAAGTAAGATTGGTCATGTGAAGACGATTGTTAGAAAAAGGCCAAGACCACAGCCAGATGATGATAGTGATGATGAACACATAAAATGTCTAAGGATTGTTACATTTAAAAGTACCATAGATAGTGAGATTATGGAGACAAAATCTTTTATTTCTAGGTTACATAAGGTTTCATCACCAGATGGGGATTACCTTGTTGTCTATAGAGTTAATGGGCACTTCAGGGCATTTAACTATCTAATGGAGGTACTACATATTTTTGATAGGCATGATTTGTTTCATTTATATGATTTGGTGATGAAGCAATACTCAGAAATCACACCAGAAGGTATTAAGTTGATTCTTTGGGGAGACTTGAAGATTTGGATTGATTCCTCAACGTGAAGAATGGACAAGGTGTTTCTGAAACAATCAACAAAGATAATGGAGATTTTTAGATGGAGACTGTATGAAGCTTGTAGAGTTTGCATACTAGAGCTTAAGGATGGGACAGTCATCTACATGCTAGTTGAAAGAATGCATCCTCTTTCTAAGGAATTGTTGCAAAGAATGCTTGATTTGGGATTGGAGGTTGAAGAGGAAAGTACTGATGCACTACATTTGGTAAGATTCATTAAGCAACAGCTTAATAATGTTGTGAATGGAAGTGAGAAGGGTTTGGGTGTTGGCTAACCACCACACAACAAATAGTTTTCAATTCAACATGTCGAACAGACATCTATAATTGACTAGTCCAGAAGCTAACGGATTCTGGTAAAGACTTCTCAAAACCGTTTATGGTTGAAAATTTACCAAAAATTGTATGGTTCTCAACTTACCTTGCTTCACAGTTAAGAGTTGGCTAGTCCAGGATCAAACAGTTCCTAGTAAAGACTAATCAAATCTGTTAATAGCTGATAGTTGCCTAAAAATATATGGTCTTTTAATGACCCATGTTATGGCTATGAAGCATTGACTTGGTCCAAAAGCAAACGGCTTTTAGTAAGACAAATCAAATCCGTTGATAGTTGATAGTTTATCAAACTATAAGGTTATTAATTCAAGACTTGTGTTTACAAATGAAGAATTGGCTTATCCTAGAGCAAACGGCTTCTTGATTAAAGGAATATCAAATCCGTTTATGGCTGGTAGTTTTCCAAAAACTACAAAGCCAACTTAGTTGGATGTTGCTGTGTTGCTGAGAAGATATGTTGCAGATAAAAGTGGATAGCTGAAGATGTCAAAATTATCAAAGATCAGATCAAGATTTGACAGAGTGTTTGGATACATCCTCCAGGTCTATAAGATGTTCTACACTAAAGAAACATGAAGTTAAACAAGTTCAACAATCATGTTTAGGGGAAGGATTATTGGGAATTATGCATTCCTGACTTAGTACCGTTAGTTATATTAGTTAGTACCGCTAGTTGTAATTTATACTGATAATACAAGATGTTAGTACTGTTCAGATAGTTAGTACTGTTAGTATAAAATAGTTAGTACCGTTTATAAGATATGCATGAGATATCTTAGGAGGAATTGATTAAGCATGATCGTATCGCGTTTTGTTAAAGCCCATTTGAGGTTTCCTTAGTCTATTAAAAGGAACCCTAGGCCTAGTTAGTTAGATATAGTTCTACACATATCATTGATATCGATTAGTAATCTAGTCTTTGTTAATCTGTTACTAGGCAGATTCAAGTGATAATTATAAAGTTATTTTGTGTTTGTTCTTTCTATAGAATTAATTGATTTGTTTTCCGCCGATATTAATTAATAGTGTTCAAATCAGTGTTTCATTATTGTTGCTTTAGAATTATCTAAAGGAACAAACCCTTTAAAAGCTAAAGGTTAAGATCTATTCAGTAAACGATCCAACAATGTTTCTTTTCTGTTTTAGAAGCAACCATTTTCTTTTGAAAAACTTGTTTATTTAATGGTGTGACACAAAGAAGTTTATTAGAAACGGTATCCTTGTCAAACTTAGTATTCACAGACTTACCTTTTTTAACATTTTTCAGTTTAGCTTTTAACTCAGATATTGTTATCAAAAGATCTTGGTTTTGTGCATGAACATCCGCGTAGGTATATGTCTTTTGATTAACATTCTCAATCAACTCATTGATTTCCCCTTGAGTTTAAGTTTGTGTCCTTTTGATTGAATCAAAAAGTTTTTGATATTCTGTTTTGACATTTTCTCGTTCCTTTATCAAAGATTGTACTTGAAATTCCAAAGACACGTTCTCACTCTCAAGCTTTTCCATCTTTGATATCCAAGAGGTTTCACAAATGTTTTTCAAAGAAGATTCGCATCTTCGTCTTTCTTTTTCATGTTGCAATTGTAATTCAAAATCAAGACTCTGTTTTTGACATCTTTGAACATCATTTTCAAGAATGTTTATTCGTTTTTGCATTCCCTCTTGGATTTCAATGGAGTCCCGTTGAATTTTCTCTATTTCATTATGCATTTTATTGTCTACACATTCATAACTTAACAACACACAGCATTCGATTTCATGCTTGAGTTTTGCTTCCAAGAGTTGATCTTTCAAAAGTTCATTTTGTTTCCATGTTTCACTAAGATCATTTTCTGTTGAAACAAAAACATCTTTCATTTCTTTTATATCTTTTAAAAATTGTTTTTGAAAGATTTCAAAATTCAAATGCAACTTATGAAGAATTGGTTTCACTTTTTGTTGACAAAAGTTGGTTAACCGTATTTCTTCTGGAGGCGTATAGAAAATGCTTTCTCGTTTAAAATTCGTTTGTAATAACTCAAACAATGTTTTGAAATCATTTTCCATTTGATTCAAATCTACAAGCATTGGATTTGCACTTGGCATTGGTGCCACAGTTGGTTTTGTCTCAGAAGATGAAGATGGTGAACTTGCATGTGAAGAATTTTCAGAAGATATAAAAGAAGATGAGAAATATTTTCGTTCAGCATAAAATTCCTTTTGTGGAACAAAATCTTTGTAAAGAGCATTTAACTTTTTGTAATCAAGTGTCCAAACATTTTGTTTTTTCTCAATAGCAATTGGATCTTGTGATTTCTTTTTCATTTTTATTTGACTCTTGGTTGCATCATCAAGTATGTCCTCAGTATCTCTAACATTTACATGAATTTTCGAATCATCAAGGCAAGAGGCATCATATAATTTTGGATTCTGAGAAATCACTTTCTTGAGAGTATAAGGATTTATGTACCCCAAACCATGTTTTACTTTTGAATAATAAAAGGACATTGGTTTTGGTCCAAGCATAAACATTCATTTTAAGGAGTTACCAATTTTTAACATTACGTCTATATTCTTTTTAGCTTTTGCTTCAAGATCTAGAATAGTGTCATGGTATTTATCTTCGTTTTCACTCATTTTGCGTTTCAAAATTGATTGAGTCTTTTAAAGTTCCACAGTTTATCTTTTTAATTCAACAACACACAACTCTAATTTATCACGTTGTTGTTCCAAATCTTGAATAATGTCTCAATTATGAATAAATTGAGATTGTGACTCTTGTTCAAATTGTTTTGGTTTTTGATCATCCTCAATATATTCGTTAAAACAGGGAGTGTTATTTCCTTTGGTTATTTCAAAAACTCAAACCTTTTCCTTATACGACTCAAGCTGTTTAGTCAACACTATGTTTTGTTGTTGAACCTTTTTAGCAATTATTTGTTGTTTCTCAGCTTCCTTATACGCATTTCTAGCTAATTGCTCTAATTCATATGATTCTTGAACATTGTTATCGTATTCAACACTGCTACTATTAACATCTGACTCAAGCAGGATTTCCATCTTCATTGTGAATACACTAAGTATCAATCACGGATGTTCTGGAAAATATCACAGGATATCTACGTAGGACTCTTGTTAAAGCTTGTGAACTGATGATGTTTAACAAGTGTTTGAAATGAATGTGTATAACGAGTTTTAGTTTGATCTGTTGGCTCTGACCGAGTAGTGCATTTTAGTTTTAATACACGGAGGCTTGCGCAAATTGTCACCTATTCCAATATCCAACGATATCGGAATGATTATGTCAATAAGATAACGTGTGTATCTCCGTGACCAAATTTTTGTTTGTTTTAAGACAAGTTTCTGTTGAGAGAAACCCGAATGGCTGGGAAGGGTTATGCATTGCATCACTGGGTCTATGATGTCGTTTTCAATGTCAGCAATCAACATGTGATTCTGACAGCATATGTATTGACTCAGTTTCTGCCTTAAGTTGTGTGGAGGGCTTCTTTCTTTAGACCCTTTATCCATACATTTCTTTTTCTTTCTTCAACGCCTTCAATGCTTACCAAGACGTCATTACTAACACCTTGTTGTGATTGTTCCAGTGTTAGCTCAATCTTAGTCGGCATTATTCCCATATACATTCATCTCCAATCATACCTAAGGACTGCTATTTCTAACTTTGGATTATTCTTGGGTAGATCCTCCGGTTCTGGTTGGATCATAGGATTGATTTTTACCTAACCACCCTTTGACTCAGAATCATGTGAAAATTAGATGTTGTCTGGGTATAAGATCGAAAAAAACAATAAAACCTTTTCTTACATGTTCAGCACCTTTGAGTCGATTAGATCATATTTTAATAACTAACTTTTTCTCCCCTTATTTTTAATAATTAACACTTAGTTTTTGAAATACATTGTGATTGTAATTATGTCTTGCAAAATTTTCGTGGAGAAACTATTATTAGCATGTATGGTTTGGAACATTTTGATTAAGGTTTGAATACTTAAGAATTGTCGTTCGTTGATGATCCAAGAACATTTAAAACCTTATTTTCGAAAACTCCCCTCAATAATTTAGGACCAATTGAGATATTGTTGTCTTTTAAAACTTATTGTGAGGGATGGAGTGTTGAATCACAATTTTGAAAGATTATGAATTGTCATCGAGAAATTCTTGAAAAATTGTGTTCAACTTTTTGAAAAACCAAATGTTAGAGGACTTCTCTTCTAACGCTAAGGGTAAGCGCACTGATACGTACACTATCCTTTTTCTTGAGCTAAAAAACATTGAATGTCTTGTAAGAACAGCTCAAGACCGAGAAACGTTAATTTTCTCATTGTGAGGATAAGTTATAAACCTTCCTTTATTTGAAGTCCGGGTTATGTACTGATATTTGCACATAAGCCATTTAGAAAATTAGAAATGACATGTTTTGAAACTATTTGAAAACTCTCGCTCGAACTTCATTTACACACCCGTGTCAATGTTAATCGACATTTCTAAGCACGTAAATGTTATCGATTCCAAGAGACATGTCGAGAAGATTCTTTTTGGAAATTTTCTATTTTTCAGATTTTGTATTTATATATATATATACATGTTGTCCTCAGCATTGCTATGTGAAGGTGGAATAGTAATTCCAACTCTTGTCGTGATGTAGCTGTCTTGACTGCTAGAGGAACAACTTTTGGAACCAGCTTTGAACTTGACGGTTCGTTGCTGTGGTCGTGAATTCCGAGTTCTGAACGGTTATGATCAGAAGTCATTTGATGAAGAACGAGGCCTGAACTGATGTGAACAGACGTCATTTCCATGAAGACCGAGGCTTGATCTGCTGCGATCAAACGTCTTCGGGAAATTAGGTTTTCAAAACAAGGGTTTTCAATGGACAAAACGCAGTGTCTTTAGAAAAAACGCAGTCAATTCTTGAGAAAAAACACAACCAAGAAATGAAATGGACAGAGTCTCCCCTAGGCAAAATGCAATAAGGGTCTTCAATTAGGCAAAACGCAAAGGCAAAACACAGTGTCTTGAGGCAAAATGAAATGACCAAAACGCAGTCTTGAGGCAAAACGCAATGACCAAAATGCAGTCTTGAGGCAAAACGCAATGACCAAAACGCAGTCTTGAGGCAAAATACAATGACCAAAACGCAGTCTTGAGGCAAAACGCAATGACCAAAACGCAGTCTTGAGGCAAAACGCAATGACCAAAACGC
>BQNB010078608.1:0-30498 GCA_026074375.1 Tanacetum coccineum | reverse complement strand
CATTATTTCCCTCATAACTAGTAGCATTACCCTTATAGCTATTACCAGCATAACTCTGTCCTTGCCTCCCTTGAACTTGTTGCACAATAACCCTATCGTCTTAAATAGTGCCTTGGTTTCTCAGATTAAAGGAAGTTCTAAGTTGATTGTTGGTTAAAGGGAACCTTGAAGATGCTACAGCTGTGAGAAAAGCCATTGCCTTATTGAGACAGGCAATTAGATCATCTCCTTGATTAAACACAAGAACAGCAAGGCCTGAGTCCATTTGAGGGAACTCAGTCAATGGTTGTGTTAAGGATTAAGGTATGTTGTAAGCAATTGGTAGAACAGATGAGGTTTGATGAGACTGATATTGTTGTGATGGTGGAACAGATGAATGACTGATTTGTGGTTGTGATGGATGAGGTGGTGGATACATTAGTAAGTATGGTTGAGGAGAGTAAACTTGTGTGTTAGATATTAGAAAAAGACTCGGTCATCCTGTGTATTTTACCGATTATTGTAACTCATAGTTAATCGTTTAATGTATAACATTCGATAATGGGCCAGGTATTAAACCCAATGTGTAAGCCCACTACCAAGGCCATTAGGCCGGTTTTATATGCTACTATATAAGCCTCTTCCATGTCTTGGAAGAGGTGGTTAGTCATTTCATTATACAAGTTCCATTTTCTCTCTCTCGAAAGTTTTCTCTCCCACTTTCTCTCTCTAGACTTGGCTAATCCATCTATCTTCCATTGTGTTATGATTTCCAATATCTTACAATTGGTATCAGTTTTTTGTGCGTTTTAGTGCTTGGTTTGGATTAAAAGTTGAGTTTTAGGAGGTTTTAGCTCTTGTTCTTGAGTTTCATTGATTTTCACGTTTATGGTGTTAAAATTCATGTTTTTGTAGTTGTTATAGCCTTCTAGTACTCATTTGTGCAAAAGAATCCAAGTTAAAACGTTCAAAAGGGTGATTTGTATGTGTTTTAAGGTGTAAAAGTTCATATTTTAACGTAGCGGTTTGGTAATCTGCTTGGAGTTTATCGTAGCGGTTTGATCTACTGTTTTGGCAGTTTGTCAGGAAAGTACACTATTCTGGCGGTTTGTCAGATCGTACACTGTTCTAGCGGTTTGTCATTTTTGACAGCGGTTTGTTTTATTAGGCAGAGGTTTGTCAGTAGCGGGTTGTCCTCTAGTGTAGCGGTTTACAGGTTTTTTGAAGACTTTTTCTCATAGCGATTTGGGAAACAAACCTCTGCCAATTTCATTTCTTGGTAGCGGTTTGGTGTTTCTTCTTCATAGCGGTTTACCATTTCTTTCTAGTAGCGGTTTGGCATAATAACTTAGTAGCGGTTTACCATTAGTAGCGATTTATAGATAGCGGTTTGTTACAGGTTTTTGAAGATTTTTCTTATAGCGATTTGGAAAACAAACCTCTGGCCATTTTTCTTCGTGGTAGCGGTTTGGTATAATTTCTTCATAGCGGTTTGACAGTAGCGGTTTGACAGTAGCGGTTTGAGCTCTAATCCAGCGGTTTGGTACACTGTTTGGAATTTGGACTATTTTTCAAACTTGACAAACGTAACAAACTCAAACAACAAAACACTTAAACAAACATCACCACTTTTAACATACAATCACTAATCATTGTTCGATCAACTTAAATCATTTCACAATCAATTAAGATGGCTAATCTTTCGGAAGATATCCAATGTGCCGGGTCTGATACCCGACCACCTATGCTTGATAGGACTGACTTTGCATCATGGCAACAACGTATTCGACTGTATTGTCAGGGTAAAGAGAATGGGGTGAACATCCTGAAGTCGATTGATGAAGGACCTTTTCAGATGGGAACATTTCGGGAAACACTTGCTGAAGGGAATGAAGGTGCCTTACATCTAGGTCCAGAACGAGCTCGAGTCTACTCTGACCTTTCACCTGAAGATAAGGATAGGTATAACGCTGACATTCGGGCAACGAATATCCTACTTCAAGGGTTACCAAAAGACATCTACACTCTTATCAATCATTACACTGATGCAAAGGACATTTGGGATAATGTGAAGATGCTCCTTGAAGGTTCTGAATTAACGAAAGAAGATCGTGAATCACAACTGTATGATGACTTTGAACACTTCCGTCAGAACAAAGGAGAAACCATTCACGACTATTATGTCCGGTTTGCCAAGCTCATCAACGACATGCGAAACATCAAGATGACCATGTCCAGAATGCAGTTGAATAAGCTTGGTCTTACAAGAAGCTTTGTGTTGCTTTCCCTTCTGACAAGCAACACAAGTATGGTCATTTTCAAAAAGCTTTGAAGGCAAACCTCTAACAAGGTTTCCCCTCACAAGTTTGTTCATAGTTTTAAAGTTTATATGACCAAGCCTCCTATGCCATAAATTAGACTCATCTATTGTAGCCTTTGCAATTAAACAAGTCAAACCTCCTGAAGGAACAACATTCTTTAGATCAAAACTGTACATGTTGTTCTGTCTGGGAACTTTAAGCAAGACTTGACTTTCATCAAGTAGCTTAAAGTCAGGAGATAGAACAAGACATTCAGTCTCAGTGAAAAGAACACTGTTTTTCTTGTCACACATTTGTGAGACAGAGAAAAGATTAAACTTAAGTTCCTTTACAAAGTATACATCTTCAAAGTCTAATTTCCCAGTCCTAATTTTACCTTTTCCAGTAATTTTACCTCCTTTAGGACTTCCTGCAAATGCAACAAATCCACCATCAATGTCTTGATAATCTGTAAGGTAGGACTTGTTCCCAGTCATATGCCTAGAGCATCCACTGTCAAAAATCCCTTGATCTTGTAAAGCATATTGTGGATTACCCTGCACTCAAAATAAGAGAATTAGTTTCTCTTGGGGACCCAAGCCATCACTGACTTGAGTCTGCCTTGAGGATCAACATAGTCAAATCTTTTAGGCATGTATGATCCACTGTCTTTGGAGATATGGTCAATTACTTTTCCTGTTGGTCTCCAAATCCAGCATGCTGAGGACTTAACAGCATTTTCCCTTTTTCCCTCAGCAGTACTAACTACTACTTCTGGCCCAGCAGTAGTTACATTATTAACCTTAGCAGTATAAACTTTTTTACTAAAATTATTGGTTTTAGCTGCTGATTTTTGGTTAAAAGGCCTTCTCAATGGTGAATGTGCTTTAAAATAAGAATATTTTGTGGGTGATGCAGCATTCACTTTTTGTTTAAGTGCAGCAGTATTAACATGCCTGGCAGTACTAATTGATGCTGCTGCTCTTGGAGAGCTTTGCTTAGCAGCATTAACTGGCACTAGTCCAGACTTTGTTGCAACTACTGTTGGAACAAAATTTCTTTTAAGATGTGGGTGAGTCAATTTGTTTTGGTGATTCACCCTCTAAGCATTGTTTTATACTGGTCTAACTTCTCTTTGACCAGTAACCCTTCCCATATTATTCAACACAGATTTTCCAACCATTTTATTCTCATAAAAGTTACAGTCCTTGATTAAATGGTTAAGACTTCCACATACAAAACAAGCTTTCTTATTGAACTCAAAACCATCCCCTAGTTTCTGAGTCATTAGTCCATTCCAATTTCTTTTATCAACCCTAGGACTCTGACTTTTCCTAAGGTTTTCAGCTTGCCTATATGTGTTTTGTTCAATAACAGATTTCCTAGTATTTTCATTTGATTTAACAAAATTGATTTTATCATAAATAGGTTTGTTCTGTTCAATTGAAGGTCTAAACACACAGTCATCATCACTATTAGACTCCCACTCTTCAATAATAGGAGCACTAGGCCTAACATCTTTAGGTTGTTCCAAACTATCCTTACTAGAGTTAGATGCAGTTGATTCATTTCTAGGCACACTAGTGATAGTTTTACTCATATTAGTCTTATAGACAGAATCATCTAATCCAGCAAAAGACAAGTCAGGTCTTGAGGGAATGTAGTTCCCAGTGTAGGGAGGTGGAACTGCATGATATCCCGCAACCTTCTTAAACCTATCATTTACTTGATTATTTTCCTCTTCAATCTCTTTCACACTACTATCAGATGCACTCTCAAACACTTCACTTTTATTCAGATAACAATCATGCAATTCATTATCATTCATTTGACTGTTAAAACCAACACCAGACTTGTTCTTAACACTTATTTGACTGTTTATCAGTTTAGTTAGCTTCATAGATGATGTTTCAAACTTTTCTAATTTTAGTTTTAAATCATCTTTTTCTTTTAAAGCCTCTGCTAACTGATTTTTAAGCTCTATTATAGAATTATCTCTTACCTTAACATCATATTTCAAAAATGCAATGTCTTCCTCATAAACAGCTTCATTTTTTTGATGAACAACAATTCTAGCTTCTAGAGATTCTAAGCCTAATTGATAACCTATAATTTCTAGATTAGATTTTTTAAGAGCATCACGCTGTTGATCATACTATTTTTGAAGAGTTTCATATGATTTTAAACATTCTTTAGAGCAATTTTGTACCTCAGTATTTGAGCTTGATGAACTGGATGAACCTGAAGACAAATGGGCCATTAGAGCAAAGTCTGTGGGTCCTTCTTTAGCTTGATAACTCCAATCATAACCACCTATTCCATCTTGAACAACCAAGGCATTTGCAGGAGTCTCTACTGGTACAATCCTTCTTGGAGCATCTCCATTTCTATTCCCCTGATTCCTTGGTGCCCTGCATTCTCTAGCAAAGTGACCTCTCCTGTGACAGTTGTAACATTCAACCTTTGTCTTATCAAAGCCAACAGTTTCTTTGCCATTGAAATTCAAGTTTCCTTATAGTCTGCTTTAAGAATCTCATTTACCTCTTGGTATGCATGGACCTCTTGCCATTCGAGATCCACATCTCTTCAAGATAATCTCGGTATCAATCTGCTCTAGTCTTCATTGTCTAACTATGGCACTATTAGATTAATTGACCAAAGAAGGAATACATGACATCTTATCATAGTTTGAGGAAGAGCTGTCTCTTTGAACTCAGTAGCCAAAACATCATGAGCCAGTATAACTACTTCATTAGTACTGCTAGTATCATTTGAATATACAAAAGCCACATTTTGAGAGTTTAAGCTTGAGCTTGATTGACTTTTAATCTCAGCTTCATACACCTTCAAGTTGTTGTACAAATCATCCATGCTCATTGTGTCTAGATCAGATTTGTTTCTCATGATCAAGGAAATATTGTTCCAAGCTGATGGTAGACTTTTCTTAAACAATTTAAGATTTGCATGCTTCCCTGGTGTAGATAATTACACCATGATTTTCAATTGGCTGATGAGTTTTCTGAAAACCTATCATAGGTTTTATCCAAGTCCTTCAAATTGATGCAGTTAAAATTATCATTTGCTGCTTCAAAATGGTTTTCTGCATTTTCTTTGATTCTTTGTTGCCTCCAAATTTGGCCTTAATAGCTTCCCATAAGGTCTTTGCATCTTTAATTCTATGAAACATCAATAGGTGCTCATCAGGAATGGCCAACAACAGAGTGCTTTTAGCTTTCAATTCATTTCTTTCTTGCCATGCTTTTGTTCTAACAGTTTCTAGGAGGAATAGGACAGTCAAACACTAGTTGATAGCAACAATAGGAGCATCACAATTCACAATAACCCCCAAAGAGCCGTTAAACAGTATGAGTAAGATATTGCTCCTCCATTTCTAATGCTCGTAGATCATAATCTCCAGTTTTCGAGTACTAGAAAGTTTTTTAGTGCAGGACACTATTTGGGCCGTTTCTGACCGTGATTCATTTTATCTTTGATTTTGAGATCTTGTGTAGTTATTGTGTTTCTTCTTCTTCAAAGTTTTTAACAAGTCTATGATACACTTGTGTGATCATCTCTTGGAAAGATCTTACTTAGCATTGTTAAAGGCTTAGTTTTCTTATTGGATAAATCAAGACAACTATTAGTAGAAACTAAGATTAAGAATATCAAAAACTATGCAAAATCTAGTATGCAATACTAAGAAGAACATTGAAACAGTAAAAACAAGATCTTTACTAAACTTTCAATATATTGAATACTATTTTGGATGTTTACATTATAGATTTGAAATACTATCTATGATTGCTATTGACAAACTATGGAATACTAATATGGAAAAAACTGATATCTAGATCTATGCAATTTAGGGTTCTTTTTATTACAACCAAGAAAAACCCTTAATGTGGCTTCAAAACGCGTCATGTGATATGCATTCATAATATAAAATCATGCATATCACTTTAGCAGTACTAACTACCAGTACTAATAAACTAGCAGTACTAACAATTTGTACTGGCAGTACTAACTAAGCTTGACAGTACTAAGTCTTCTCTTGGGCAGTACTTAAGGTGAACCCAAGCAGTTATAAAGTTGTAGATGCCCTTAATTCTATACATAGTCAACACTTGTATAAATATAATTTTATATAGTTAGTAGCGGTAATCGTAGATAAGGCTAAGGAGATGAAATGAAAGTCGAGTATATAAGGATCAAGGGAGCATGCGCATGCGGACTAATCGGACAACAGTAAAAGATCTCTTAAATTTTTTTTTGAAAAAATTGGTTATAGTCCGATTTTGGAAAAAGACCACCCTAGTTATTATAACCATGTGCTCTGATTCCACTCTGTGTAACAACCTAAATTTCAAAAAGAAGCGGAACAAACAACTTGGGGTGATACTTTTTAGTCCATCGTAAAGGTATAGGAAAACGACCTAAAAGAGACGTTTTAAAATAAAGTATCACATTAGACATATTAAAACATCAGTGTTACTAGGTCCCAAAAAGGTTTTTTGCAATAACATACAAGAGTCGAAAACATAAATCATATATATATATATTTGTTTTTCATATATATATATGATAATATATATATCAAGTAAATAATTTTATCGAATGTCGATAATTCTAGACTGAGAGTCTTTTGAAAAGTTGTTTCTGCGCAAAATTATCCACATCTAAGCTTGCATAATGACATTAGCCACCTAAGATAAAATCAATCAATGCTAAAAACTTCAACTTGATGTTGAGTGAATCATAGAGTTCTATTAATATTGAAATGGAAACACAAGTATAATTTCTCAAGGGACATTGTAACAAATACAATGTATCATTCCAACATTATCGCATTGAGTTCGTGACACCGAAGCATGTACCACAGTATAAATATATGTCTACAAATTTGCACACAAATCAATAGGTATTATTGCCTCACAAACTAAGAGTCACTCAATACAAAAACGTCAGTTTAACAGGGTGTTCTCGCATGGATCCATTCCCGGACGGCGGTTGTCAAGCAAAATTGATCTTTTTAACTGTACTAGCGATTACCCTGAAAGGTAATTAACGGTTTTTATATTAGGGACTTTAGCATTAGCTACTCTTGCGTATATTCTTCATAATCGGTCAAGAATACCATAAAATACACTTGTGTTCAATTTTCATAATACCTAGCTGTATCTCCATGTGTGTTTTCATAAAATGTTAAAAGAAGTTTAATAGCGTGGCTATGAACTCCACGAGAGAAATGAAGTAGTTAAGTACTGAAGTTAAATCAAGCGATGGACGTGAATCCACGGTTCATATAGTATCACTAGAATGAAATGGTGACTTAGTTACGTCGAAATTAAAACTCAAAGAACGAAACAAACCAAAAGATACAATTGATGAAATCCAGGATCATGATTTTGGAGTTTAATTACTTTTAACCAAGTGAGATTTATCCAATAATATCCCTTTAGACATGAAAAAACTAATCTCCTTCAAGTATAAAACCTACTTTATACACACTTATTTACCATTTTTATAATATCATGTTATACTCGTGACAACCGTTTTAAGCATTTCCGTGCTATTACAATTCTGCCACTTACGCCGACTTAATGGTCCTAAATCTCATAAATCCGTAATTGGTTTATATGAATGGATCTTAGACTCACAATCAGATTAAGGGACCCTTGTTTAATAATGTTAAAACCTATAACACTCTCCAATGTATCCAGAACCTAAGTGATATGACTAATTTACCCCTAAGTACACAATTTGAGTTTTGGAAACATTCCGCTTTACTATTTTGATCATATCTCACAATCTGTAACTAGTTAGAATCCCATTCAAAAGCTCAAGTTTAATTCTATCAATTACCTACAACTTTTAGTTTTAGAAAAGCAGTACCTAGGTTGATAATTTCTAAGATATATTCGTTTGAAAATCTGGGCTTAATTTCTAGTTAGTTTCGCTATTTTGATCGTAACTCATTCATCCGGAATGGTTACGGCTTTTCCAAAAGAACCAAAATGGGCCTATATATTTTTCAACCTTCCCAATGTTAAAAACCCAGTGCCTTCATGTCCAATAAAAATTTGTTACCAAAGCTCTAACAATTCTATATTACAAATTCTGGGTACACTAAGTTTGTTTCCACGGTTTTGGTCGTATCTCGACCATCCGAAAGAGTTGGAGCTCCATCCAACTCACCACTAGGACCTGAGATATTAAACTAATCATTTACGTAAATAACCAGTAGGCTTTAAGCTAAAATTATTCCATTATATCACAAACTATCTGCATAACCAGATTTAATGACCCATTTTGACTAGTTTCGCTAATTTGGGCGTAACTAACTCATCCAGAGGAGTTACGCCACCATCCAACTCACCACATACACCTTGGTATGTTGGGTTCCTACACAATTAAATATATAAAACAATAGGTTCTAAGCCAGAATATTTTGACATATAATCCCGCAACTTGCCTGTCCTTATTTCAATGTTTCAACAACTTTCAATCAAACAACTTAACTAGTATTTCTAACACCCTAAAATCATTCTAATGCCATACCATTCATCATGAATCTCTCAAAAACACAATCACGCATTAAAATCAGAAATCAATCATGAAAATAATAATGTTAATTGTAAAAATAAAATAGAAACAAGGTAATTAGGGCTTACTAAGGGGTTGATACTAGAGATAAAAAACAAGAATCCCTTTCCGTCGCTTGGCTGAATTTTCAGACAAAAACCTAAAAACAAAATACATTCCTAGCACTCTTAATAACCTTATAAATCAAATATTTGAGTCACCCAAATGTGCCCACAACTTCAACCCCTAACTTCTCTTGAATGGAGATGTAAATGGTATTTTTTTATAGCAAACCAAGCAAAACCTTCCCTTGAAACCTCTTTTTTTAACCCTTTGAAATATTGAAGCAAGAAAATAATTTTTGATGGTGGTTATGTGGTGGCGGTCGACTAGAAATGGAGGAGGAGAATTGTTTTTATCTAAACACTATAAGAAATGGTTATGAGTTCATTGTTTTAGTGTGAGTGTATACATGCATAATAGTGGAAGGATTTGATGAGGACTTGCCACATGTTAAGACAATGTGGATACCTTTAAGCCACCTCACTAGGTGGTTTAAAGGGAGTGTTATTAGTTAAAACTTGTATAAATTTTAAGATAGGTGGGTAGTTTTGAGGCTAACGGGTACTAGCGAAAAATATTCCGTAAGTCAAGGCGGATCTACGAAGTGAAAACGAATAAGATAAAAATAGTTCTACATCATTTGGGATACTTTTTTGAAAAATTACGTAGGGCACAAGACGGATATTAATTCTAAAACACGGTTCAAGTTAAAATAGGAACGAAGAATTATTAATCGGCTAAATAGTAAAAAGTAAAATTTTATTCAAAATGATCGTTTAGGTTCATAAATCATTTCTGAGGTAGACAATGTCAAAATCATCGATTAGGTTCATAAGTCATCTTTGAGGTACACAATGACAAAACCATCGATTAGGTTCATAACTATCTCCGAGGTAGACAATGTCAAAATCATAAGTAAAAATAATAATACAATATGGATTAAATATTGACATTGAAAATACAAAATGTCACAGCATGTAGTTTGTTTAGTGATTTAAGGGGATTAAACAGTTTGTTCAGGATACGCTTGTCAAGAGTTCATCTCTTGACAAGATCATTCAAAGTATAGAGCAATGCTCAAGGGAGTCTCTCGTTCTAATTCTACTATTATTTTTGAATTTTCATTTCCTTAAATGTATAATAGGGACACTGCACAAACCAAGTGGGGGGATGGGAGTAGAATTACCACTCGACCTATATTTGCCTTCGATTTTCTAGTTTTCTTTTGAAAAATAGTGGCAATTTTAAATTTTTTGACATATGTTTCTTACTAAACTTGAATAAATCTTTGTCGAGCGCACTATTACCCTTTATTTTAATTGTTGAGGTTAAGCCTAATGATTCCGTTTTCATCTATTATACAAGGATCTACCAAAATCTGAGTGTGCCGGTAGTATTGTAGACTTTAGAACTTAGCTTGTACATCATTTCGAGACCTAATTGATTAGCAAGAATAGATAGTTCAAAAAGGCAGCATTTAAGATTTTACCCCAAAGTTAGCCCATATATGTAATGTTGTGTGCATTTATCGACTTGTTACACTAACTTGTCGACCTCATGTGATAAAACCTCTTGTTGCACTTATTTTTTAGTGCAAGATACCCCTAGATCACCTTGTTGAGCCAATACTCGTTTTAACCCATTACATTAAATGTATCGTTACACCATTTCGCCTTAGCCAACCCTTTAGTCTATATTTTCTTTGTGTTGAAATCTCTGGCTACTTAAGTCCAAGGTTTTGGGGAATGGGTTCAGAAATTTTGCGTGTTCATGGAAGGCCTATCATTGTTGATCTATGAAGACCCCCTGTATCATCACTTTCGATATTGTTCATCTCAAATTGGAGGATATATATATTGTATTTATCTTATGCTACAGAGGTAATGTGAAAATAATAATAATAATAATAATAATAATAATGTGTGAATAAACCTCTGTAGCATATTCATGTTGGTTACGTGTTATAAAACCAACATGTTGTTCGAGATATGGAGATGGTGCACCTATAAACCATCTGTAAGATTTTGAAGGTTGGGCTAGTATGATATGCTTCATCATTTCAAAGCAGGACTTCATTACTACATCTAATACTAGCCCATTATTATTATTTGGATCAGATTTCCGCATTTGGACACTTGAACTAATAGATGGACAGTAACCGGTTATGACAACCTTAGATTATTTAGACTATTTGTTTTGTGTTTATTTTCACCAATTAAATGTGTATCCATGTCTAATCTACCATTACTTAATGATTCTAACCTTTGATGCTCGAGTTAAGGAGTGGAGCAATCAAATGTGATCGTTTATGGATCTTGGACGAGCAGTTGTGTTTTATCGGTTTTCTAGATCAGTGGTATCGGAAAGAGTCAATCACCTATTTAAGCCTGTGTGTATCACCCATGTTGCCTTTAAGAACTGTTTAGACCTTAATTCTTGTCGGTGCAGATTTTTATACTTTCCAAGCTTATAATTGAATACATGCAATGACAGTGCAGTTAAGTGATCACCAAAAAATAAAACACTTAGACTAGTGAGAGTTGAGTGATTTTGATCCCCTTTTCCTGAGGTGTTCGGCTTTGATGTTTTTCTAGCATAAGTTAAGTATTAATTCATTTCTTCCAGTAAATTGGGGAAATCCACTTTTATGAATTATTCTAAACAGGTCTACTTAAGGGCAGTAGAATTCAAGTGTGGGATATTTGGACACTTCATAAGTTAATATTTTTAGTATCAAATCCCTATTAAAATTGATGTAAATATTGTTTAAATGAACTGAAAATGATACACACTTAAATCACTTTATATTTCGTTTCAGAAAGAATACGAGCATTCGGAGCAAGAGACGTGGGATTTGGCGTGGAAAATGAGCAATTGAAGGATATCTTAAGGTCAGTTAGGCGTAACCACCCGTAGGTGTTTATGCCGTAACATAAATTAATAAAAAGAAATGAGTCATCACCACTGTTAGGGGAGTAACTGCTTTGGTCACAATTATGTAACTCCCCCAAATTGGTCGCAGCGAAATAAGGGTCCGGCGCAGAGTTAGTTTATAAGACTCCAATGCACATCAGTTATGTCAAGCACCCTATTCACCTGAGAAATACATGCTTAAAAGTGTCAACATAAAGTTGGTGAGTTCATAGGTTTATGTAAGTATAAATGTTGAAATAAAAGGTTTATAAAGTGTGTATGACCATTTCAATCCTTATAATAGTCACAAAAATGTAAGTATAAATGTTGAAATCAAAGGTTTATAAAGTGTATATGACCATTTCAATCCTTATAATAGTCACAAAATGTAAGTATAAATGTTAAAATCAAAGGTTTATAAAGTGTGTGTGACCATTGTAACACATACAATAGTCACGACAATGTGATTACGACTGCACTAAGTTCATGACACTGCGGCTCCAACGTGTATGTATGCCAATCTTTTTAGGCATTGTAAGCGTTCATGTAAATGCATTTTAATGTTTCCGACATGGTATACGTCCGTTAGTTCAATCCGTTGAACTAGTGAGCGCTACTCACCCAGACGGGGATGTCAATCCCAAATAGATCTATTTTATAACATTCACGCTTACTCTACCGTAATTAACAGTACATGCTACTTAAGTTAATCTATAATCATTTGAATGAAAGTAAAGTTGTTGCGTTCATAAGTGAAAACAAGTGATGTATCCTACCGCGAGATATGTAAATGAGTATGTAAACGTGTTTGTAATCAATCATGTAAATGAGTTTGTAAACGTTCATCCAAAAGAGTTTGTAATCAATCAAAAACGTGTATGTAAACGAGTAGGTAAACAAGTTATGAAATCAAGTATGTAACAATTTGTAAATGCGCATGTATTCTCACCCCAAAAAGTGTTAAGGTATATGTTGTTAGAAATCCATTTTACGTGACGACATTACCGAATTACAATAGTTTATCATAGTCACATACGCAAGGACTAGAATAGGCAATTATGTATACTTTAGAAGCGTTATGGATTCTATATACCCCTCCATGGCTTTCTATGGAGGGGTTCAGGATTCTTGTTACATTTTCTTTCTTTATCTTATTTTACACTTTTATTTCTCTATCTACTCTCTCACTAAAATATGGCTATCTTGTGGTTTGAGTCTCCCCAACCACCGGATCTATGATTCTTTAGTTTCTTCAATTGGTATCAGAGCCTCGGTTACGATCTTGGGTCGGTTTATTTTTCTTGGTCCGTTGGTCTCAAATCAGTCATGATAGTCACTTGTATCATTTTTTATGTGTCTTGGTCACATTGCTTATATTTGTGGGATAACTGTTCAAAGCATATGTTCATTTAATCCCAAAACTGTCCAAACATATATCCAATGGTCTAATTTCTTTCATTCTTCTCTTTCCATAAATCTAGTTGTGTTTTTGGGTCAGTACGAATCTTCAAACATATTTTGGGCTTATTGGGTGCTTTACAGCTTATTTTCACTCTTTCATAAGCTTATTTTCATGGTTTCTCAGATCTGCTTATTTTTCAAACTTATTTTTTGGGCTCACTTTGAAGCTAGCAAAATATGTATGATGTGAGCGAAATATGTATTAGAGGTATTGTTTCAAGCGAAATATAACATTTTCTTGAAACGTTACTCTGACCATTTTGTATCAGACTAAGCGAAATATGTTTCTCTAACTCAAACCGAGTTAACTTGGTAATTACCGAGTTGACTGGGTCAACTCAATGAGTCAATTGAGTCAGTCACTAAGTCAAAACCAAAAAGAAAAGAAGAGAAGAACAGACTCGTGTTTAAACCGCAGCCAACAACAACAAATTCGACAATAAACTAAATCCCATCTCCAACATGTATAACATTAACAAATCCACATTCTCTTTATCCTATCTCATCATCTCAACTCTCCAAACAACATCAAGACTCGATCTAAACTGACACGATAAACACAAGATCTCAGTTTGTTCATTTTGATTCAATCTTTAAAGAATTCAATACATGAACAAGAACCCATCATAGATCTTTATGAAGCATAGCTTCTTCAATATTCGAACTTAATGAAAATACATATAACAATTGGGTTATATCATTTTTTCTTTGTTTCGTTTCAAGACACTTAAACACGCATTCAATTAAATCACACCTACCTGAGACCTTCATTCAAGATCTTGAAGACGAATCAAACACATTAAACTGCCTTGTGTGATTCTTAATTCGAGTTACTTAATGTGGCTTCTTATGTCTGTTGGAAAACAATTGGTATTCAATTGGGGATGAACATATTTATGGTTGAGTGTGATTCGATGAAGAGTGTTTCGTTTTATGTTTAAGGAGTTATGAGGTTGGATGTTTTGTGTTGGATCTTTGGAGTAATAAGGGAGATGTACAGAGTTGGGAGAGAAGTTTGATGGGGGCGTATGGTTTGAAGTACAAATTAGGGTTAAGTAGATTTTTATACCTAGCTAATATGTAGGGTTATTAGTTACGAGGGTTTGGGCCTAGCATTCATTTAACCAATCTTTTGTTATCAAAATGAATTGGGCCACATTTTAGCTTTTAAACCAAACCTTAGGCTGCGTTTATAAACTTAAAAGATGGGATGACTTCCTTTTAGTAGTATTGTTGGGCTGGGAGATTATTCATTACATATGGGCTCTACATATACATCATTATATTGGGACGAATGTGTATTGGGACGAATGTATTGTGATGGTAATGATTGTAATACATTTACTATTATGATTATTAGTTGGTAATGGCTATAATCGAGGTTTAAAATGACAGAGTGAGAATGTGATGAGATCGGGATCAATTTGTATAAAGAATAATGAAACTAAATTTGAATGGCTAGATTTGGTATTAATTTTTTTCTAAGTGACTACGGAGTTGATCGGGTATCACTTATTTGAGATTGAAGTTTGATTTCATGAAGGCGTGTACTTATTTTATCTTGAAGTCGAGATTTAGTCATTCATGATTGGTTGGATGCATGACTTTTAAAGATAACTTGATCGGGCTTAAGATTTTGGATGAAGACTTGGGTTATCTAGTTACCAACAGTTAGGGTGGTTGGTTGAAGACCTGGATAACTATCACTTAAAGGAGATACGTTGTAGTTCTTAGTGTCACACGCTGAAGACATTGTGGATAATCGTAAGCGATGATGAAAATCTCATACTTTGTCTGGTGGGAGAGATTTGTCCATCCGGGTACTTAATTGACTTTGGTGTGGAAATTTATTTCTTTACTATCATGGAGGAAGAAAAGTGCGTATCCGAGACTTAATTGACTTTGGTGCTACGATTTCGACTTCTTGAAAGGGGTAAAGTGTGAACTTAGAGATTTGAGTGCTACAAATTCTCTACACTGTTCGTCCAACATTAGTGCAAGCTTAAGTCATAAGAACAAGGAATTCTACTTCACTTTCAAATTTGTTATATTGGGTTTACTCCATCAGTGGTAAAAATACGATGGGTTGTTGATCTTGTTTTATGTAGTTCTAGTTTCTTAAACCAAGGTTTATAAAATTGGTGCTATAAATTGTTACTTGGCTATAATTTCATAGTTTAGTATATCAGGTTTAATCCATTAGTGGTCCTTCAATAGCCTAACAATACGGTCTGGTTGAAGATAGTTAGGAGAGAGGTTATGAGTAGAGATTTGATCAGCAGTTGATTCTCAAGGGATAAATTTGAGCTAATTTATTCTTCATACAAGTATTCAAGTATTTATGCATACAAGGTTTTGCTGATTCCGAGGTATCGAAACCAGCAAGGGGGAAGGAGGAGATACACCCGAGAGTCTTTGCCTTTATTTTTCTTGAAAGCTTGATAAGTCATTTTTGTGAAAAATCGAGTTGTGTGGGGGGGGGGGTTAGGCCATGTTGGGAAGACAAATGTCATAACCGTAGAGAACATCAGCTCTTTAACTTATGGCTTTTGGGTGCTTTTCTTCAACCACATGGGGGAAGAGATATCTTATGAAAGTTAGTATGCATTATTTGAATTTTCAGGGGGAAGAGTTATGAGAAGAATTATTCAAGCGTGAGAAGATGCGTTGCTGATCCAGTTAATGTCTCCCCGAACGGTTAATCACTAAGCTTATTCTTAAAGAAGCAGTAATATTTGATGTGGTATCCTACTAATTCTGTTGTGCACTTAATTATTCTAAGCTTGTAATAAAGCTTTAAAACTTCTCAAGAGAGGATTGTCAGTTTGGGGGGAAGCTTTAAAAGCTTCTAAATGAAGAGTATGTGGCATGAATTAGGGGGAAGCTGATTCAGAAGCTTCTCTTTAACCAAGAAGTGTATGGGTTACCTAGTTTATGCCTATTATAATATTTCTCTTACAAGGTACTACAAAGATGATTCATGTTGGAGTGCAGACTTTAAGTCAAAGACCACAGAAGACATCATCAGCATTGGAAGCTTCATGGAAGTTCTTGTTCTTATTCTATATGTACTTGTTAGGAAAATATTGTAAGTAATTCCGTATATCGTCCCGTGGGGGAATATTGTTAGAAATCCATTTTACGTGACGACATTACGGAGTTACCATAGTTTATCATAGTCACATACGCAAGGACTAGAATAGGAAATTATGTATAGGTTAGAAGCGTATGGACTATATATACCCCTCCATGGCTTCTATAGAGGGGTTGAGACTCTTGTAACATTTTCTTTCTTCATCTTATTTTACACTTATGTTTCTCTCTCTACTCTCTCTCATTAAAATATGGCTATCTTGTGGTTTGGGTCTCCCCGACCACCGGAATTATGATTCTTTAGTTTCTTCATATGTAAAACGAGTAAAACATGGGGCTATACACTCACCTCAAGTGAATGTATCGAATGTAGTAACAATCAAAAAAGAATATCGTCACGAATAGCCGAAATGCAACCTAATTAATTATAGGTCATATAAGTACGATGTATTTAAAATACATACAACAATTTATATTATAAAGTTATATCACCCCCTAATAGTTTGTTTAGTTTATAAGTGTTGAAACAACGTTTGAGAATAAGTCACCAAGTATGTACTTCCGAAATATTTTTCCAATAGTTAGAAAATAAATTACAGTCGTCCCGCTTGATTTAGTATTTTCATTTTTTATACAATGATATTATATAAATAGTTTAATTGTTTTATAAAATAATATTTATAAAGTTAAAAACATGTATAAATATTATGAAAGTAATACTACATTGTTTCTTAAGGTTTTTATAGCCCAAACGGACCCGAAAACACTCGTAAACCTTAATTTATATTTCAATCAGCTTTATGTATAGTTTTGTAAATGCAGAAAATAAAATAGTGTATTTATATCTTTAAAAATTCATAATTTTCTCATTTTAACTCTGTTTTGCTTGTTCTTTATATGTATGAAATGGTGATGAGATAATCTATCAAAATAAAATGGTCACAGATTTTATAAAAATTTGTACCGAAACAGTAACATCTAACTGTTTTATAAAACTATTTTTATATATTTAATCTTGCGGAAATCGTATCTCCTTCGTTATAACTCCGTTTTTAAGTTCTTTATATGTACGATTTCCTATTGAGATGATCTAACATAATAAAATATTTATACATTTTTATCAGATTCAAAACAGTAACAGTTTTTATAAAATAAATTATATAAAATAATAAAAACACTTTTATATATTTAATTATCGTAATCTCGTAAAATTCATAACTCTTTCGTTATAGCTCCGTTTTTCGAGTTCTTTATATGTACGGAATCCTCATAAGATGTAATATTTAATTACTAGGTGTAAATTTTTTATAAAAATTTGTAGGTTCACAGATTAAACAAATTGTTTAGATTTATGTTTTATAAAATTTGTTTTATAAGCTTTTGACATAATTAAATTATTACAAGTCTTCTAATTTAACTAATAACACATCTTGTGCATACTTTATGTCCTCACATTTAAGTCCATTCATTTATATCCAAATAAAATATCCTCATAATTATTTATGTATAAACTTTAAAAATAAACTTTTAACAATTAATTCATCAATTAGTTTTATAAATTAATTAACACTTGTATAACATCAAATAAAACATGTTCATGCATTCCAACATATTTTAAACCTCATTTTATTATGTGTAAGTATTTATTCGAATGTGTACATGCTTGCTTTTATTTTATAAACTTTATAAAATAATTAGTGGTGATGTAACAATTTAATAAATATGAATGTATATACTTGAAATAATTAAATGAAAGTGTAGAGATTATAATGGACCTTATGTGAATGAATGAAGATGTAAACACTATATCAAAACCCTAATTTCTTCAACCCGAAATCCTTTTTATAACCCTTGATTAAACAAAACCCTAGCTTCCAAATACTCTTGAAACACCTTATATAATAACCCTAATGATACTTGTATGCTTATAACCTTGCTAAAATCAAAACTATGAAAACCCTAATCTTTTTTTTGAGCGTGACTTGGTGTAGAGAACAAAGGAGAAACTTTTGATAAATTTGCTAGTTGTATATGTGTGAAATAAGTCTTGCATTAACCTTCCTTTTATACTAGAAGTATTAGCCAAACTACTAACCAAAACCATGTGTTTAAGAGTGGTTTAAGGACACATTGTAAGACCTCTCCTCCTCCTTAGGAGGGGGGACGATCAAGATGAGGGGAAAGGATAAGGATTAGACAATTTTTGGGGAATTGGGTTTTTAGGGTTTACATGATGGGTATTAATAAGATGAAGTGACCTTAGTGGAGGTTTAGAGTATTTATTTGTTTGATTTGTTATAGAACTGGCCCTATGGAGCTTATAAGTGTAAAAATGATTAAATTTTTAGGTATTGGGTATAAAATTAGGTATTTGTTGAAGTATAGATAGGTATTGGTGCTTTCGTGTATGCATAAATGTATTTTATTGCGAAACGTAAACGTTTTACGTAATTAATAAAAATAAAAACTGAGAAGGTATAAATTATCATCGTAATAATTATATAACACTTTCTTGACGTAAACTTTTATTTGTTTGATGTCCGTTTACTTGCTTGACGTAAACTTTTAACTAAATGGTTGAAATTAAAAGTAAATGCGTACAAGTTTAAAATAACTAATTGAATATTTATTGACGTAAAATGACGTGAAAATGTGAATTGTTACACAAGAGGTCGTTGGAACTAGTCTCCAAAATGCACATCGATCAAATGTATTAGCCTTGGAGAACCTTCTTGAGCATTATCAATAGGTGTCTGTCTAGGAAGTCTTCAAGCAATGACAAAGATCGACAATCAAGAGTTGAGATCTTGTGGGGTATGTTTTACAAGAAGAATTTGGACTATGTTGAGTTAATATGGGAAGATTTCCAGTACCAGATTAATAGCAGGCAGACCAGAGCCAAAAGAACAGAACATATGCCTTACCTCAGATTTACCAAAATCATCATCAGTCACTTTTGTTAGGACCAATAATCTATATCATTTCCACATACATACCAAGAATCAAAGATAAGAAATAAAGAAGAAAAGAGAAAGAAGTTTTAGAGAGAGAAAGCTAGAGAGAGAAATAGATGGTGGATTAAACAATAGTATCTTACAACTAAATGAACAACCAAACCTTCTCCATGAGTGGAGAAGGGTTATTTATACTTAAATCATAAGGCTTGGACACCTATGGGCTTTCTACAGGCCAGGCTCGGGATTACTTAGGCTTTAGCCCATAACACGCGACCAATTAGCTTACATAAACGAGCCTGTTTACCCTTTCTAGCCTATTACAACATATTGTGAATAAAGACCGAGCTTCCATGATTAGTAGCCGAGCTTCCTTGTTCGACTCAATATTTTGAGGCTAATAATCTCCCCCTAAGCGAGGTTTCCTGCAGATTCTGAGCTTCCATGTTCAAAGACATATTTGAGGCTAACAATCTCCCCTAATGTGTGGTATTCAAAATCCTGAGTTGAGATCTTGAATCTTGCTTCCTTGAACTTGTTGAGATTGCTTTGTCATTGAGTTCTTGAATCTTTGGTCTTTATCATGTTGTAGGCTTGTTCCTTTACGCTTTGTGATCTTTGATCTTGAGCCTTTTGTTATTGTCTTTTGTTCTGAGATCTTTAAATCTTTTCCTTGTTTATCTTTTTGTCTTTGCCATCTTGCGATCTTGTGTCTTGACCAACATGCTCATACTTTGCATCTTCTTGAAAGCTTGCTAACAATCTCCCTTGACAACTTTGTCTTGAATTTCTTGATATTTTTAAGGAAGATCTTGAATATCAGAGTTTGCGGAAGTCTTTGTCTTTAAACTTGAGTTTTCTTAATTTTTGAATCTTGATGCTCATAGTATATCTTTGTAGTTTGATCATGAGCATGTGGTAATGAATTTGACTCTACTAGAATGAGGCTGCAACACCATCGTTTGTACCTACATTTTGTAGTTAGTGATAAACATCAGATAGGGACGAATATGACTTTGTCATTCATCCGAGTATGGTTGTGTTAACCTCCGGTTCCATAAGGATCGACCTGTGATCAGGTAGATTCAATTTTAGAAGAATCTCCTTGATAGGGTTTCCATCTTAAAGCGTAAGATCCTCTAACATAGATGTATTAGATTCACCATGCTTGCTTGTTCTCATTACCGGAACGTTTCAAAGCAGACAACACGGTAAGAGTGAATCAGATAGTTACTGTCTTTCTGATTGAATCGTTAATTCATTGAAGAAAGATTGAAGCATCGAAGGCAAATGAGAAGATAGGAGATGTACGTGAATGGAAGACCACTTGGATTAAGAAGATAACGCCCTGAATAATCGACCCTTAGGGGGAGATTGTTAGGATCATTAAAAGTGTCGATTATGTGATTTTGTATTATTTAAGTCATTAGTGTTTCTTTTGATAATGTCAAAGTAGTTTGTAATAAGGTATATTATGCTAAAAGAATGAAATAGCATAATTACCAAAGTCTAAGGACAAGATGTGACAAGTTAGGAAAATAAGGAAGGGAAGCCTCCTTCCCTCACCTATAAATACCCCTCTAATCTTCATTAGAGGGGATGCATTTTTGTAACAAACTCTTTTATTTTTCCTCCATTTTATAGCATTTGAATTTTAAATACTTGTCCTTCTCTACTATTCTCTCTATGCATTCATGTTCGATATGATTGATTCAAGATTCATGTGACCTATCAAGACTTGTTAGGTTTCATGATTCACGATCTCGGGAGGTCGGAGAAGCTCAAAATAAGAATAAGCCATAATGATGAGGAGAGAACTTTTTCTAATTTTCAAGTTTTATTAAAATATAAAATGAAATTGAAAATACAAATGTGAGCTTCACCCTCTAATGTTGATTAGAGGGGAGTATTTATAGGTAAAACACAAGGACACTTTGGACTAATTACACTTTTAGTCCTTGTGTTTTAACTTAAACCTAAACTAGTGTAATTTCCATATAGACACCATATTTTTAATCCTAACAATCTTCCCCCAATATGGTGGCATATGGAATAACTTACAATGTATCCTACAAGTACAAATAGCTAAAGATATCTGCAGTTTGCTTTGTCTTAAACATGTTCTTTAGCTTGAATCATTCCTTCACTTGTAGAGAATACAATGTAATCCGTATAAACTGAGTTGACTTCCCCCTAGTTCATACCGCATGTCTTCAAACAGTTCAACTATTTCCCCTCAAACAGACAGCCATTCGAAGCAAATATGAAACTTTGATGTAGTTGAAAAATCTTCTAACTATAGCGGTTTAAGCTTGCAGCGGAATTTGTAGAAGATGAAGTAAACTACACTTAGCAGCAAATTTGACTTCTTCATTGCGGATTAGTAGCCAATCCATTCAGGGGAACATGCACAGACTTCACACATTTCTTCCCCCCTGATCGATGCAGTCTATCGAAGTATTCAACCAAAAAAGATAATAGTCAAAAGAATATGAAAGGAAATACCACAAGTACACCTTTCTTCCCCCTGATTGCATTCGATGACCATCGAAAAAATCATAATTTGTGTACGCCCGAATATTCGATAGAAAAATCATGTGTGAAGTCGCTTCTCCTCAGACTTATTCAATACCAACCTCGTATTCTGTCGGCTCTTTGTAATGATTACTGATGGAGAAAATGCAGTATCACAAACTTGATGTTGAAGTAGAATACCCCAAACTTGTATCTTATGTCTTATACAATCCATGACTCCAAACTTATACTTAATACTACAATGTAATTCCTTGAAATATAAGTAGACCTACGTCTCTTGACAAATCCCCAACTATGTGAGACAATGTAACTCCTTCAAGTGATAGAAAATGTGCGCATTGAGCACCAACTTCTGCATTTATAGATCACACATTGCTAGATTTGACAAGTCTTCATCAACACCGGTTATAAGCTCGAACAAGTTATCTTTAAAAGTCATCATCCAACCAACCCCGACTTTTAAGATATGATAAGTACACGCACCCGAGAAATTCCACTTCAACTTCAAATAAATGATAACGAATCATCCCCGTAATCAATTCTTGCGGTTAAATCCCGAGACTAGCCTTTTGAACGATTTTCGTGAATCTTTTATCCGGATCGTTTTAAGAAATAAGTGATGTTTTTGTGTCCAAACAATTAACAAAAATTTGGTCCTTTAGCATTTTAAGTCCACAAATTCGGTATGTACTTATTCTAGCCCAAACACATTGTTTTATCAGTTCAGCCCATACAAATTTCGTTAGAGTCCAAAAGTTATGCACACCCAGACCTGGTCCATTTCCATTTTCAATATAACCCTAACACACTTATAAAATCCCACACACTAACCCTAAACACTTTCATTCGCCCCCATCTAACTTTAGAGAACACTTCTCAGATCTCAAATGCATAGCCGTTCCATCTTAACTTTTCATTCTCCACTTCATCACAAAAATTTGTCCCTTCTCTCTTCTGTTCTGTCGATAGTGAAACAACAAACAATAACCCTCTTTTTTCCATCAATGACTTTAAACACAAACCCCTTATATATTCGTTTATGCTCGAATAAAAAACACAGCTTCAAAGACAAGACTTCAAGATCGTGTTATCGGTCTCAGGTAGGGTTTTTGTTTTCCAAACCGAAAGAAAAGAAAGTATGTGGACAACCTTATTCACGTTCTTTCTTTATATTGAATATGAAAAGATGCTAACCTTCTTATAGATCGATGATGAACTTGTTTACTCACGAAAAATCTATAATGGTTTATGTGGGAACAAAGCTGAGATCATTTGTTGTGTTTTTGTTTTCGTTTTCGATTTTGAGTGTAGTTGTAGAAGGAGGATGGGATAGAGATTTAGTTTAGTGGATTTGTTGTGGTGTTATATTATTGTAGCTATGAATAGTCAATGGTGTAAATTTGTGTCTCTTTTCATTTTCAATCTGGATCTGTTATACCTAAGTAACAACCGAGTTGGCTCACTGAGTTGACTCGGTTGACTCATTTTTAATATCGAATTTCATTCAGCGAAAAGTTTTATCGAAATTTCCTCATCGGAAGTACTTAATTAAAAATCTTGCTTTCTTTCATTATCTATTGTCGATGATTTCTTTTGTTAACTGAGTTCAACTGAAATCAATTTCAGAATAGATCATGGTCAGGTCTTGGATCTTCGAAAATTATGTTTGAGCAGTTCCAAAAATAACATCCATAAAAAATGATACAGATCCAGGAATTAGATTTGAAGATTATGTCCTCTTTCTTCCTTTATATCATTCTCGGCAGCAGTTATTTTATCGAATTTGACCATTGACCAAAAGTCAAAGTCAAAATTTGACTTCCGAAATTGTAAATACTAACCTCCACATCGAAAATGATATAGATCTGAAATTAGTACTTAATTGTAACCAAAATACGATAAAACCATAATCTGGTAATCTCGATTGCATAAAACACAACCGAGATTGTTAACAATTAAGCACATATTAAGCAGTTACAATATGATCGAATAATAAGCAAATCTAAACAAATAAGCTCGAAAGAAGCTGCTGGACCGAATCAGAACTAAAAATAAGCTAAAATAAGCCGAATAAGTTGTATAAACCGAATCTGAATAAGCTGAAAACATCACGAACTGCCTTTGCAGCTCTGATACCACTTGTGAGGTTTCATGATTCACGATCTCGGGAGGTCGAGGAAGCTCAAAATAAGAATAAGCCATAATGATGAGGAGAGAGCTTTTTCTAATTTTCAAGTTTTATTAAAATGTAAAATGAAATGGAAAATACAAATGTGAGCTTCACCCTCTAATGTTGATTAGAGGGGAGTATTTATAGGTAAAACACAAGGACACTTTGGACTAATTACACTTTTAGTCCTTGTGTTTTAACTTAAACATAAACTAGAGTAATTTCTATATAGACACCATATTTTTGATCCTAACAATCTTCCCCCAATATGGTGGCATATGGAATTACTTACAATGTATCCTACAAGTACAAATAGCTAAAGATATCTGCAGTTTGCTTTGTCTTCAACATGTACTTTAGCTTGAATCATTCCTTCACTTGTAGAGAATACAATGTAATCCGTATAAACTGAGTTGACTTCCCCCCAGTTCATACCGCATGTCTTTAAGCAGTTCAACTGCTTCCCCCCAAACAGACAGCCATTCGAAGCAAATATGAAGCGTTGATGTAGTTGACAAATCTTCTAACTATAGCGGTTTAAGCTCGCATCAGAATTTGTAGAAGAAGAAGTAAACCACACTTAGCAACAAATCTAACTTCTTCTTTACTGATTAGTAGCCAAATCCCTCACGGGGTAACATGCATATAACTTACACAAATACAACACATAGAAGTAAGAAACATCCAAGTCTATAAGTCCGAATGTTGTATACACAAAGTCAATTAAGTCCCGGGATGTACACTTTCTTCCCCCCTGGTTGTTGCACTCTAATGTTGTATACAACCAAAGTCATATTAAGTACCGGATGTACACATTTTCTTCCCCCCTGGTTGTTGTATCTATCGAAACACTCTTCCCCTCTGATAATATCCGATGACCATCGAATTAATCATATTTCGGTTATGCTTCGTATGTTTCGATAAAGAAGTCATGTGTGAGTACGCTTTCCTCTGACTTATTTAATTTCCAACTCGTTTCTGTCGGCTTTTGTATGATTATGATGGAGAAAATGCAGTATCACAAACTTGATGCTGAAGTAGAATACCACAAACTTGTGACTTATGTCTTGTGCTATTCACGAGATCCAAACTTACATGAATTACTAAAACGTTATTCAATTTATGATAGTTGAAGACGCATCTTGACAAATCCTTCAAACTAGTGAGACACTGAGCACTACAATCGTAAACTCACTACACGGATAGCAAATGTGCGCATTTAATTTTTTCATACCGAGCACCAACTCCCGGCAGTTTATAGATCACATTGCTAAGATTTGACAGTCTTCATCAACAGCCGGTTTATATAGCACGAACAAGTTACTCTTTAAAAGTAATCCAATCCATCACCCCGACTTTTAGATATGATAAAGTACAGCACCGTGAATATCACTTTAAACTTAAATAATGATAACGTATATCACGTAATATATTCTCTGCGATTTAAAATCCCGAGGGATCTAGCCTTTGAACGGTTTTCGTGAATCTTTGAAACGGATCGTTTTAAGCAATAAGTGATGTTTTGTTTTTGCATTTTTAGCCACAGTAATTCAGCCATCAATTAAAAAATCACAGTCCACTTGTATGAACAATACATAGGCCCATTTTTTGTCTATTTTTCGGTTAAGCTCAGCCCAAAATTATTAAAATTCGCAGCCTCGTTTAATACTTATTTTATCAAGCCACATTTTGCAAATTTGGTACTATGCAGGCACCAATAGCTTCAATTCCAGCCCTATATAGACAAATTCGAATGTAATATAAGCCATACACACTTTTTACTTTATCCGATTATAGGCCCACATATTAGCAAATTAGGTGTCACAAAAATTTCAGCCCAAGCAATTTCTAACATAATAGGATATTTTGCGTACCCACACTACACAACACATGAACAACACTAACCCTTTCACAACATAGAAACATTTCCGAACCTACCAACTATATTTGTTCCACCACACCTCCTTCTTGTCATCTCTCAAACCCTAAAACTAATCACCAGTCACCACACTTATCCATCCTTATATCTTCAACAGATAGAACACGATCTACCTTATGCACACAATCAACACATCTCTCTTAAATCTTACTACAACACTCATTCTTCATGGCGTTTTAGATCAAGATAGTACTTCTCAAAAAACAGAGAATACTCTCAACCTTAATTCATTTTTGGCAAGTCTTTGATTTCAAGGTCTTTTAAAGATCTAAGTTGGCTTTTCCCTTTATCTTGTTTTTGCATTGTACCTTGTCCAATCACAGTAAGGAAAGAATGTAACAAAATTGTTATATCTCTTTTTTTTTAATTTCGAAACATGAAGAGAGGGCTTTTGTCCTTTTCACAGATCGATGATGATGATCAATCTTCTGTGTTCTTGATCTTGAAAGGTCATGAATTACTTTAGAAACATGAAGAGAGAATAAATCTGAGATCATGTTGCGTATTTATTTTTTAGTTTCGAGTCATGTGGTGGTGATGTGGATATGGGATTTGTGATTGTGATTTGAAATGGAGGATGGTATAGGTTAAGAATAGTGGATTTGGTGATTGTTGATTGATGATATTGAGTGTTGGATTATTGTGGTTGATTGTTGTTCCGATTCACTAGCAGTAGGTATTTACCGAGTTTGAACCGAGACGACTTACTTTATTTGTAGATCTGTTGTAAAATCGGTGAACTCATTTTCGGTAATCACTAAATGTAAACAGTTTGATTTATAGCAGTCTTTGGTACAAAATTCAGTTACAAAGGTTGTTGTTGTATTTGTTGTAGCAGTTTAAATCACAGATCTGTACACTTCTTTCATGTGATTTTGTTTAATGCATTTTCGGTTTACTCGGTTTAGTCTTGTGATTTCCATATCTGATTTCAACTTTGACTAGCTTCCGAGTTTGACTACGTCAACTGCCGTGTTTGACCAGGACCTCACAAACTTTTGACCAGTTTCTGAATTGACTAATCAGCAGTTAACACATCATATGTCGGATTTGACAGGTTTGATCATACGATAAAACCGTAAGATCCAAACTCGATCAGTCAAATATAACTCAAAAAATAAGCTCACCAAAAATAAGCTATAATCACAAAATAGATTATGAATAACTGAAATCATACTATGCTGCTGTATAAACCACAAGAACAAAATTTGGTCTAAATTATTATCGAATAAGCTGCTAAACCGTTAATCAGAACTGAATAAGCCATAAATACGTGTTAGGATCATGAAAAAGACTCGGTACCCCGTCTTATGTCTAGTATAGGCTTAGCTCGTGTCGTAATAATTCTAGTTTAGTTTACCGTATGACTTATGTAGGCGTTGGGCCGGGTCTCTACCCATCTTGTTAGCTCTACACCATAGCTCACTCTAGGGCCTAATAAAACTCCATGTTATTTTAACCCCCTCTCAGACCATGGAGAGGGGGTGGATGGTTTCAATGCTATAACACAACACAAACTAAGATGATTTTCCTCTCACTAGTAGAACTTCCATTTATCTCTATAGATAATCGCTACCACGACAATCACTTGATTGTGTTATGATTTCTAATTATGTTACATTTGGTATCAGAGCAATGGGAGGTATTACTTACGATTGTATAGTGCGTCTTCTCTTGAAGAATTAATCACTAAAAATTTGGTTTTTGAAGGTTTATGGTTCTTTCATTGGCGATCTTCTTTGATTCTCCGTTTGTCGGTGTTTAAGTTAGTGTTTTTGAGTAGTTCTTAGACCTTCTAGTACAAAGTTGTGCAAGATAAATACCAAGCTTAAACATGTCAAAAGGGTGATTTTATGGTGATTTGTACGCTTTTATAGAAATTGCGTTTTGTCTCTCTAGAAGATGTTTCTTAATTGGTTTTATCTCTTGCGTTGTTGTCGAGAAATAGTAAATGCGTTTGTCTCTATAGTTGTAGTTTACAAGCAAGGTTCGTTTTGTCAGTTGCATGTTTGTGTAATTGATGTTTGGTTTACATTAAAGGTTGTGTTTTGTATATTGTGTTTTGTCTCAAGTTGAAGACCCTCATTGCGTTTTGACTAGGAGAAACTCTGCCCAATTAATTTCTTGATTGCGTTTGTCAAGATACGTCACTGCATGTTTGTCTTCCTTCATCATTGCGGTTTGGTGGTCCTGCATTTTTTTCCCAAGTTGAAGTCCTTATTGCGTTTTGGTGGAAGAGAATCCCTGGCAAAATATACATTGCGTTTTGTCCTTTGCTCTTGACTCCAGTTTTTGTAACTTGGTAAACCCTCTCTGAGTGTTGTCTAATCCTTAATCATTGAGGACTTGTCGAGATTTCCTGATGAGATTTGTGTAGTTCATCTCGTATACTTAATCTCTAACCAAAACCAAATCACAAATCACAAACAAAAAACATATCACATTTATAACAACAAAACTCAGTCACTTTCTCAACTTACATATCACATATACATTTGTACGATCAAAGTTCTATCGATAATATCAGATCAATCAAACAATAACTGTCTAGTAAATCTGATGACCTATTCTAGCGGTCGATTTTGATTCACGCCTCCTATGCTTGATAGGAACTGATTATGAATCATCGGTCACAAACACATCATTGTTCTCGTAAGGGAATGGACAAATGATGTGCTAATTCTCAGTCCATTGAGCTAAGGACAATTTAAGTTGGAACCACAAGGAATTACACTTGGAATACCATGAGGGAAGTGTTCTACTTGGACCAGAAGGCCTCGTGACTATGAGAATCTATGACACGGAGAAGAAGCGAATCGATGCAGAGTTGTGCAACCTATATTGCTACATTCAAGGATTACCCAAAGATATCTACCATTGCTCATCAATCAAACATTAAGCACTTATAAAGCAATTGGACAAACGTCAAACTGCTTCTTGAAGGTTCTTTGAGCGCTCACACACAGAGACTAGGGACTTCACAGTTGTACGATGAATTTTGCAGTCGGTTCAAGATGCTTCTACGGTGAATACATCAAATGTACTATAGTTCGCTTTCACACCTGGTCAACGACAATAGGAATATCAGGAATGAAAAGTTAATATTCAGTGACTCCAATGTTTGTGAACAACTATGTCATCCTGAATGGATGGTTCTGTGATAGCCGTTAAAACTCAACAAGGACCTGAAAGAGACAAATCACGAAATAATGTTTTGCACATATCTAAAACAACATGAGAAGCCTGCCGCATGCACAAGATCGACTGATTATTGAAAGAATCACTCCTGCTACTAATGATCAACTTGCATTTGTTTCAACTGTCCAACCTCATGCCCAATCATCACATGTCCAGTCTCATCAATATCCTTCTTCATCAACAAACCCTCAATCACTACAATATCCACAATTCCCTGAAACATCACAAATTGATTCCGGATACACCCAAACTGATGAAATACTTGACAACCTAACCAAACAAATGGCACTTCTTGCCCAATCATTCAGAGCTACACTTCCTCAGACGAACAATCAACTTCGAACCTCTTCTAACACCCGAAATCAAGCAACCATTCAAGATGGTCGGGTTGTCGTTTAGAATGTTCAAGGGCGACAGAATCAGAATCAGAATCAGAGGTATTTTGCTTGGGGAAATGGTGCTGCAGGCAATGGGGGCGCACAGAATAGAGCTGGGAATGCCAATGCAGGTCAAGGAAAACCGGTCAAGTGTTATAATTGTAATGGGATTGGACATATTGCACGGAACTGTACTCAGCCAAAGCGTCCACAGAATTCTAATTATTTCAAGGACAAGATGCTGCTGATGCAAGCCCAAGAGAATGGTGCAGTTCTGGATGAAGAGGAACTACTCTTTCTGGCTGGTGAACAGGCCAACACCTTTGATGCAGATGTGGATAATCAACCAGTCCAAGACTTAGCTCTGAATGAGGACAACATTTTCCAGGCAGATGAATGTGATGCTTTTGATTCAGATGTTGATGATGAACCGACTGCTCAGTCTATATTCATGGCCAATTTGTCCTTAGCCGGGTCAGCAAATCCACAAGCTGGACCATCTAATGCATCAATCTTATCTGAGGTACATATTCTGGAAAATGTTATTGCTTATAGTGTTACTAATCAGGACGAACATGAGATTTATAATGAAGTACAACAAGCAAATGTTATTGACTCAACTAGTGTCGATATGGGTAACAGTAATGTTATTCCATATGAACAATATTTGTCGGTCGATAACATTTCTGTCATACCAAGTTGTGCATCTTCCGCTCTAAATGATGAATGTGTGTCGTCTGATAATTATGCTTTCGTTCCTCATGACCCAATAGCCACTAAACTTAAGATCTACAAGGAACAAGTTACCATTTATGAGCAACGTGCTAAGTTTGAATTGACTGAACATGAACAACGAAAATCTTAAAAAGGAACTTCATTCTGTCAAGTTGCAACTTAATTCAACTATGGAAAACAACAAGATATTTGAAGAAAC
>BQNB010078607.1:0-28154 GCA_026074375.1 Tanacetum coccineum | reverse complement strand
ATTTGGCATTTTAGGTTCGTTTTTGGTTATTTCAGCTCGTTTTTAAAGGTAAAAGGTATGTGTAATTAAGCACATACCAGATGTCATCAATGAACACAATTACAAATTTGATCAAATAGGGTTTACAGACGCGGTTCATCAAGTCCGTGAATACTGATGGTGCGTTTGTCAGCCCAAATGGCATGACTGTGAACTCAAAGTGCCCATAACGTATTCTAAACGCGGTCTTTGGTATATCTTCATCTCTAACTCTTAACTGATGATATCCCGAACGAAGATCTATCTTGGAGAAACAACACGCACCTTGTAATTGGTCAAACAAATCATCAATTCTGGGGAGAGGATAGCGGTTCTTAATTGTCAACTTATTTAATTCTCTATAGTCAATACACATTCTTAAAGCACCATCTTTCTTCTTGACAAATAGCACAGGTGCTCCCCATGGTGAATGACTTGGTCGAATAAAACCTTTCTCTTGAAGCTCTTTTAGTTTATTTAACAATTCCAACATTTCGGAAGGTGCTAGACGGTAGGGTGACTTTACAACTGGCAACGCGCCTGAAATTAGGTCGATGCAAAATTCTATTTCACGCATGGGAGGTAAACCTGTCAAGTCATCTGGAAATACTTTAGGGAAGTCACGAACGATACGAATGTCATCAAGCTTTTTCTCATCAGCCTTGATATACGAAAGTGATCTCGGATCCTTTTCTGGCCTCTCACCTTGGATTTTAAGTATCCTGTCATTTAGAAGGGGAATACGAACAATCTTCTCATAACAAACTATGACAGCTCGGTGGTATGACAACCAATCCATTCCAACGATAACATCGAAACTACCTAATCGGGTTGGTAACAAGTCTATTTTGAACACGTGATTAAACAAGGCTAAGGTGCAACCACGTAAAATGGTGTTGGTACTAACAACCTTCCCATCTACTAACTCTACTTCATAACTAGTGTTTAAAGCGGCCAGGGCAATATCAATAAAAGGAGTAAACTCAGTGGACACAAAACTTCTCTCAGCACCCGAATCATATAAGACACTTACAGAGTGATCATTAAGTAAAAACGTACCCGTGACCACATTTGGATTATGCTGTGGATTTTCAACCACCACATAAGCTCTCGCACGAGCTCCCTCATTCTGTTGATTCCTTGCCTTAGGACACTTCTCCTTGTAATGTCCTTTCTCACCATACCCAAAACACGTCACATTATGCAGGAAGTTATTACCTGTACCTGGAACCCTAGCTCTGCAATCTTTCTCCTGATGACTAGTTCTTTGGCACCTTCAACACTTTGGAGGGCATTGTCCATTGTGGTGAGAGTTGCAATGGATGTACATTGGTAGATTCCCAGCATAACCCCTAGTCTCAGCTGGGGCTGCCACATAGGGCCTGGCAGTCTCCTGTCTCCTATTCTGTTAGTGTTGTTGTTGGTGGTGCTGATTGTTGTTGTTGTGGTTATGGTTGTTGGGGTTATTGTTGTTGAGGTTGTTTTTCTGGTGGTCTTTCCACTTCTTTTTATTGCTTTTACTCACCCTTGCAGCCTTACTCTGACTTGCTTGCTCGACCAGTTCACGAGCCATGTTGATTGCATCATGTAGTGTTGTGGGCCTTGAAGAAGTAATGTTTCCCTTGATTCTTTCAGGAAACCCTCGAATATACCTCTTAATATTTTTCTTTTCATTTAGCACCAAATCAGGACACATCAAAGCCAGTTCATGGAATCGATTGTTGTAAGCCTTTATATCATCTCCCTTCAAAGTCAAAGTCCAAAGTTCTTCCTCCATCCTTTGGATTTCAGTCGCTGGGTAGTATTCAGTAGTCATCATCGACTTGAACTCAGTCCAAGGAATACGGTTAGCATTGACGAGTCCTAGGGTTTGCACATTTCCATTCCACCATGTTAACGCACGACCCTCAAAAGTACTAGCAGCAAACATAACTTTATCTTCCTCGGCACACTTGCAAATTTCAAACACCTGCTCTACCTTCTCAATCCAACGCCTTAAACCAACAACACCCTCCATTTCGTTAAAAGGGTGAGGTTTTCCATTCATGCACAACCTTGCACATTCACAGTTCCTCTAGTAATTGTTGGTCCAGACCCGCCAACATTGCCTGGGTTAACTCTAGTCTTTTCATATTCCTTTATAGCTTTCGCTATATGCTTTTTCACCATTTTCTTAACGGCCTTTCATTTCATCATCTTGGGAGGCATGATTATGTCAACAATACAAATACAAAATTCAGTAAGAATATGTAAGAGCATGTTAAGTCGAGGTACAAGATAGTAATGGAGAAAATGAGATAGAAGAATGATATAAATAGTCATAAATTTACTTTCAACACAGTATGCAATTCTATAATGAATCCACATAGCCACAAGATTACATTTCACAATGATAAAAATCAAGAAATGAAATAAGAGAATGATGTAACAACAATGGCAACCAAATGATAATTCATTGAGCACATGTTTACATTATAATTTGATAATAAGTTTTAATAGACTGGGGTGTATACAAAAGAGATTAAAATTACACCCGTCAACATAATAATACTAACTCTTACTAACAGTTAAGCGGAGAAGTACAAAAGATACAAGTCTAGAAAGTCCTAATCATAATAATAAATTAGACTACTGGGAACCACTAGGTGATCTTAGTGGTTTGGAAGGTTGAGACTTCCTAAAAGCAGCTAACCCATCAACACCATCATCTGGGCGTGCATCCATAGCACCCCGTCCAAATCTCTTGGACACCCAAGCCTGTAAATTATAGAATGCTTTCTTCTACCCATCTGGACCACACAACATTGAAGCGTCTCTAAACATTTCTTCATCTTTTCTATCTCCTTCATCTTCTCCTAATCTTTGTCTTCTAACTTAGTCACTCTGGCCTCAACACCCCCGTGAACTGTGCCTCATAACCCAAATCTTGATCAAATTCATCCATACGCCTTTTAACCTTACGAATTTTAGAATTGTTCGCATCCATCTTAGCTCGGCGTTTCTTCTCACATCTCTCCAAATATTTCACATTACTAAACAGGATTTCTGTATTATCATTCAACCTCATAATCTCATGTCCATGTAGATAAAATGTAGGAAATGAGGATACAGACAAGGGACCTCCCACCTCAAATGTACTACCGGTAGGTGGCATCTCGAGGGCCCCGCTAGCAACGATAGGAGCAGCAGCCTCAATGTCTGATGAAGACTCAGAAAATGGCGGTGGGGTAATAAGAGACCTAACCAGTGAAGTAACTGCAGGAGGTGCATCCTCCTCAGCCTCAGCCTCTAGCTCCTCTTCAGGATCTTCCTCAAACTCTTCCCCAGGCTCTTCCTGAGGGTCTTCTTCGAACTCTTCCTCAGGAAAAGCTAAACACATAATTGGGAGATGGTGGCGTCGTACCATATGCTACAACAATATATAATTTATATATATATATATATATATATATATCATATTTATATATTTTTTTTTTTTATTATTATTAATATATATATATATATATATATATATATATAAATAATGAGCACATTTATGTAATCATCTATAAAATTAAAATTTTATAAATTAGGTGGCGATGCTTTTATAAATAAACATCAATAATCTGACATGGCAACATTGTATATTAGTTGACGATATGAATAAATAACGATACGTCAAAAGATAGACGTAAGGGATAGAAATTAAGCCAAGTATTATATATATGATACTATAATGATAATCGAGGAAGTAAATAAGGATCAAGGAGTTGCGTGCGCGGATATCAAATAAGCGATGAAGGATTATGCATTTTTGAAAATAAAAGAAAAGAAATTTTTAAAAAATTTTTTGGTTATAGACTAAGTTTTGAAAAATGACCCAGTTCCCTATAACTTTGGCTCTTGATACTAATCTGTCACACCCCCAAAATCTGATGGCAGCGGAATGGTAACAATTAGGGTGCGACGTCATAGCACAAAATACAAGTATAGGAAACGACCTTAAAAGAGACGTTTAAAACAAAGTATCATTCGATGCCTTGCAAAATATCAGAGTTTCCACATCTGGTCCCACAGTTTTAAAAAGTGTCTTAAACTTTCAACATACATTCGTTTGAACAAAAGCTTTACAATTCCAAAAGATGGCATAAGTTTTTTAAGTTAAAGGGGTGCATCGAATATAAAAGAAAAATCAGAATCCATTCAACTTGATATCCAACGCAGCTCCTATCCAAACTTCATACCTTAGGACCTGAAATTAAACCATGCTAAAAGTCAACACAAAGGTTGAGTGAAATCATAGGTTTATCAATAAAATTAGGCGGACACAAGATTCAAGTATTGGTAGACTACAAAACATATTTAATAGTCTAAAACATGTATTATTGCACTAAGCTCATGACCCCAAAACCTTAACTGTCAGTGCCCCAAAACAAGATATAGAGTGTCTGCCAAAACAGCCTACAAGTTTCTCTAAATGTTAAATGCACCATGGCCAACTTGTGACCAGAAATTCCAGGTGGGGATTGTCATTCCCGATAGATCTATCCATAACACTCGCGCTTACTACATTAGCAATTAACGGTTCATGATTGGTAGGGACTTAAATGGGAATGCGGTAACTAAGGCAATAATATTCAGGCAATAATCTGGATAGCATACAATTTAAAACACTTGTGTCCAAGAGTAAAACAAGCATGTAATTTCACCTCATAGAGTTTAAAAACAATTTGGTAGTAAAAAGAGGCTATGAACTCACCTTTAAGCGATTTAGCAAAATTAATAAGGTAGGAGCTGAGGTAATCAGACACCCTAAGTGCAACCTAAAATAAAAGGCGCGACTTAGAAAAATTAACCAATAAATACTCATACGATTTGAAATGAAATAGACAGGAAAATTATATAAAACAATTTATTTGATGAAACAAGTATGCATTGCGTCCTAACTTTTATGGGTCAAAACCATTCAAATCCCAAGTCCAAATCTGAACTAATATCGTCTCCAAGACGTGTGTGAAGTCCCAATAAACAGATCTTCTTTAGCCTGTTAAAGCATAGTTAACCTGGATAAATCCAAACTAACTATAAGAGAAACTATGATTGTGAATACTACAAGTTATGCGGAATCTAACTTGCAATACTAAAAAGAATAATGAATACTAAACTTGAATATATTGATTACAAATATTCTGCTAAGGTTATAGAATAACTAACTATGAATTCATTGTTCTGACTATGCCGTAGAGTTCCTTTTATACATCAAGGAAACCCTAATGGGCTTTACAAAACGCGTATAATGATAATGCATATCTATTCCTAATATATCTCATGCATATCACTTTAGCAGTACTAACTATATAATTCTAACAACACTAACTATTAACTAACAGTACTAACTATACTGACAGTACTAATCATTTGTACTGGCAGTACTAACTAATATAACTAGCAGTACTAACTACTTAGTCTATTTCTTTAGTCCTTAGCAGCAATATCAATCTTGAACCAGTAGTAGTAAAGTAGTACTCGCAGTAGTAACTTAAAATTCCCAACAATCCTCCCCTAAACTTAATATTTACTAGTCAATCATCAAGTTTCTTCAGTTTGAGCATCTTGGTCATTAGGAGGATGTATCCAAACATTTTACTACTCTTTAAGCATTGATTTGATGAACTTGATAAGCTCAAAAATCCAATGTACTTTCTTCTTCAGCTTCTAACTGCAAGTTCAGCATCTTCTCCAATAATTCCGTGATCAGTAGGTACTTTTTCTTTATTAGCATATTAAGCTCCATAGGTGTACCATCCATAAACAGAGTGTGAACTCCAAAATTTTCATGCAATTTCCAGTTCAACAATTGCATAACATTGACTCTGTCTTGTCACTGCTCCTCCCATGTTTGGATGCATCCTCTTCATCCAAATCATCATCTGAAGAATCAACCTGTCTATATTTCCTCCTTCTTAGTTGTGAGGTGCTTGACTTCCTTTGTCTTTCTAATCTCTTGACTCTTTTCTTTAGTCTGAGGATCTCCACAGCTTGAGCATCCTTCTCTTTCTCCAAGTCAAGCACTTGTTTCGACAATTTTATACACATAGTCATCAATTCCTGTAGTTTCAGTCTACCCTCATCACTTCTAGGTGTCTAACCTCCTGGGAGAGGTGAATCATAAGGTGTGATTAGTACATTAGCCGTTGATAGCAGTTTTATATACCTAAAATATATCACAAAATAATATTCCACAAGAGCAATTAAGAAAATTCCCTAAGGAAAATTCACTCTCAAAAATATATATAATATAATATATAATACGTATATTTAACCGGGCAAATATGATCACCCGGGTCGTTTCCCCAACGACTAGTGAAATTGAAACCACGTTTAAGTCCGGATTCTGATTTGAATAAGTAAATAGATGATTTGATAAGCTAAGGTCACTAAAAAGCAACAATATAAAAAAAATCAATTAAAGGCAATTAAAAAAAAAAGGGTGGATTTTAAATGAATAATGCGGAGAGATTGGCTATTATAAAACGAATAAACGGGAAACAAATAGAGACGCGACAATTAAGCAAGAAAACTAATTTTAAAAAACCCCTAAAAAAGTAAACCTAAATACTAAACCAAAGATAGGACCAAAAAGAAAATTTAGGAAAAAAGAAAAAAGAAAACTATTATTTGGCTTTTTTAGATTAAAAGATAATGATTTTCTCTAAAATGTTAAACTACATAAAAACTATAAAAAATAATAAAATAATTAAAAAGTAAAGTCCTAAAAATTTTATAAAAATTATCACTAAATAGAGAAAATTGAAGCAAACTTTTAAAAAAATAAAAGCCTTAAAAATAAAAGCCCTAATTTTTACTTTTTATTTAAAGACTAATTAAACTAATTAAAACTAAACCCTAATTATTAATTAAAATTAATTAAAAACTAATTAAAAATTAACTTAGGGACTAACTGTGTAAAAGACTTAAGGGCTAATGGGGCTAAAACGTTTAACAGGCAAGGATTAACTAGGAAACAATTGAAACAGAAAAAGTACAAGAATGGTCCCTGAAGACCTAACCCGATAACAACCAAAGTCCTAATAAGCCCTTGTGTAAGTTGAAGTTTAAAAAGTGCTTTTTAGGAAAAACTCAAAAGAGAAAAGTTGTAGAACAGCTTGAGGAGAACAACTTTAATTAAAAGACTTATATCTAAAAGCCACAAATAAGCTAAATAACAGCTTATTTATCAGCTAACCTCAGAAAGTGGGGTTTAACCCTTGGTTTTAGAAAATAAGCTATAAAAAACTCAAAATAAGTTCAAAATGTAAAAGGAAAGAAGTTCTAATGAGCTTATGAAATGCTTATTCTATAAATGAAAAGAAGTAAAGGCTTAATCTACTTTTAATCTACTGAAATTGATCATGAACTAAGCAAACTCAGAAAAAAAAACACTTAATACCTCAAAAACCAAATGAGCTAAAATGCTTAAAATACCAAAATAGAAGCTGAGCTTTTAAAACCTTAATAACCTACCTCTAGACTATGATTCCAAATCATAAAATCAGTTACTACAACTTAAAATTTAAAACTTAAAGGCTAACTTCTATTACTACTGTTTTTGGCTTTTTTGAAATTTTAATGACTTTTGACAGCAAAATAAGCTATGTAAATAAGCTAGAAAATGAAATTTAAGTCCTAGTCTATATTAAGCTATACCTAGTCTATAAAATACTAAAAGAAGAGCTATTAAACCCTAACTTTGCTGGCTTAATTTGGGGCTTAAGTATCAGCAGTATTAGCTTTTGTTAGTACTGCTGGTGTAAAGTATCAGCAGTACTAACTTTTGTTAATACTACTGGTGCAATTGGCAATACCACAAAGACAAAGAGTGCAGGTTTTCCTTATATTAAGCTATACCTAGTCTAACTCCTACTTGAATCTAAGCACCTAAAATCTATTTATACTTAACTAAAAACTAGGCTAATAGTGACAGCAGTACTAACTTTAAGTTAGTACTGGTGCACTTTGCACAAGTGCAACTCAATTAGTGCAGGTTTTAAAAGGGAAATCCTGCACTTAGACACACTCCAATAGAGTGTACAAACACAAATCAAGAGATAACCGGGCCTTAAATAGCTTGGTTCAAGATTTTACAATCAAAATTTAAGAGGTAAGGTGCCCTGGTGCAGAAACAAGGAATATAAGCTCTAACTTTCTCATTTTCAAAATCTAACTTATAAAAACTCTTTTCCTAATTCTCTTAAAGGTAACCACAAGTGACTCAAGAAATTTGATCAAATTAGTTTGACTTTTGCTGGTCAAACAAGCTTGTGCCAAACACCCCTTATAGACTTTGACAGAAATGATTAAACTAAGATTTATGAATTCTAACTATTAAACCCTTAAAACCATATATTAACTAGCTTATATTAAACCTATTAAACACATGTGTTGAATCGACCGTTAAGTCGCTCAAATGAGTCCCGAACCGAAAGTTATAAAAACTACGTTAAATATTTACAATTTAAACCCTACACTAATATCTATTTTCCATTTCAATTTATAACTTTTATATATATTCAAAATTTATATAACAAAATCTCATTTCCATCTCTAAATACACACACACTCTTCAAAATTCTCTCTCTCTCCCCCATGATCTCCGGCTGCCGGCCGGCCACCGCCGCCGCCGTCGCGCCACCGCCGGAAAACTTTTCCGGCGGGATTTTTCCGGCGAGCTCCAACATTCCTCCTCGTCGATGGATCTACCCGATCCCCATGGGCACGCGCCTCCACGCGCCACCCACTGCCATCCTGCCACCGCCACCGCCACCCTCTCGGCAGCCACCACCAGCAACATCATCACCACACACCATCATTATCATCATCATCACCTCTCCATCCCCACCGAAACCCACCACACCGACACCACCACCTCCACCATCTCATTCACCTCACCACCATCACGTCACCACTGCTACCACCGCTGCCTCGTCACACCACCACCCCCAGCCGGCACCAAGGGTGCGTGTGGGCTCTCAGCCGTACCACAAGGATGTGTATGGTTTGGGTTGTTCTCTGTCACGAACACAGGGTGTGTTCGTTTGGGGTTTTGCAAAGAAGAAGGTGGGTTGACAGCGCGGGGGGTCGGGTTGCTGTCATTAAAGCGGTGGGTTTGGGTGGTTCGGTTGTGACTGTCGAAAAAAGCCGGGGGGTGGGTGTGGTGTCGGATTAAGGTTTATACAGCAGGGGGAGTGTGTGTCGGGTTGGGTTACACTCCGCAAGGGTGCGTTGGTGTGTGGGTTAACGGAGAGGGTGAGTCGAGTTTGTTTGTTGGTTTGGGTTAAACAGCCGGGGGAAGGGTGTTTGTTTGGCTGCCACCACTAGGGCGCGTTTGGTTGGGTTGGACAGCCGAGGGGAGGGGGTGTTCGTGTCGGGTTGTTGTGGTTCACAGCCGGGTGCGTTTGGTTTAGTTTATAGCAGTTGGGGGTGTTTGTTTTCGGGGTTGACAACCAAACGGGGGTGTTTGGTTCGGTTTAAACAGTTAAGGGGGCGTTTGGGTTGAGTAGTTAAGGGGTGTTTGGCTGTAACAGCCAACAAAGGGTGCGTTTGGTTATTAGTGACAAATTAGGGTGTGTTTGGTTGTAGGTTTAACAGGCCGAATGGGCTGTTTGGGACAGCGGACACAAAATAGGGTGTGTTTGGTATAGTGGCTGCAATAGGGGCGTTTGGCTTAGCAGTGTCGCACTAAGAGCGTGTTTGGGTGAGCATATTTACCGAAAGGGTGTGTTTGGGTTAAAATGAATTAACAATAAATATATATTAAAATTTTATGAATATAAAATTTTAACGAGATTTATAAAGTATAAATCGGAACAAAAGGGTGGTTAATGGTTATATAAATACAATATTTATTATTTTGTGAGTTTAGATATAATAACGTGAATATATATGTCATATATGAAAAACGCTGGAGTTGGAAAAATGGAAACGTGAATACTTGCAACATATATATTATATCTAGAAAACGTGAGTGTTTGAAATATTAACACGTTAACAATTGCAATATATATTGAATATAGGAAACGTCGAGTTTTACGAAAATGGAAACGTGATAAACGGAGAATTCATGATGAAATTTATATAATTTTCTATATTTACGATTCACTAAAACTCTACTATTTTAGAGAACCGATAAAAGGAATTAAGATATGTTCTAAGATATATTAAATGGTATTATACAATAACCTGGACAACGAATGAAAAACTATACTTTTACAATGAGACGATTATTTTAGACGCGATTTGTCGAGGAAACGAAATATAAGTTATAAAATATTATTTTATATTTTATAATTATCAGCTAGAAGGTAACCTAATAATTATTGTAAAAGGCTTTACAAACACTGTTTAACTTAATTGGTAATCTTAAAACGTACGATTACGTTGATACAGGAACTTTTTATTTATTTAATTAAGTGGTGATTTCATAAAACGAGTCAAACTATTTGGTTTAATTAATTATTCACACTTATTATATAATACCTGCAAGGTATATTATACTTGTCAAAATCTTTGGGTTGTCTGTCTTTATGAGTTATATAAGGGTTTATTTTTCACATGAAATATATACGGAATATATATTACACACTTTGGGTATATTTTAAATTTATTTATTTAACCAACCACCAAACCATTACAATGTTAAATCTAAATCTTTATCAACGCGTCGTGTTGACATAACCATTCATCGGGAAACCCAGATTCATTATCCTAGGTTAGTGGGACTTAGCCGTTAAGATTAGTTGCAACTTCTTGATCGAGCCGCTTCGTCTTCCGTTCGTATTGTGCATATTAGATGCCTATCTGCCAATCGTTCTTCATCATCAATGTGAGTTCATAACCTCGCTTTTCAATCTTTTGAATGTTTATAAACCCGCGAGGGGGAATACATGCTTGTCTACAAACTCTTTACTTACTGTGTTATCTTATAACAATGTGATTGTTTTTAAAGGATATTATGAGTTCCATAGCCTCACTTTTACTCGTTTTGGATAACGGTTATATATATTTTTGGGATGAAAATATGCATCGTTTTATAAATGGACACAACATGCTTTGTTTTATAAATTGGACGCAAGTATTGATTACATGTTTGCCTAAGTAGCGATAACCCAAGTTGAGCCCCTTTATCATGAACTGTCAATTGCATAGATGTAGTTGGGAATTACATTATGTGAGCGCGAATGTTATTTAATAGATCTATTCGGGAAACGACCTCCCCGTTCGGGTGACTAGCTATCACCGTGAACGAACGTTATAGCATGTCGAATTTAGGATGTTTAGGGTTAGACATCCATATGGGCGTAAATTGCAATATATAGTTTAATTGCAAGAAAGATCGTCGAGCTTCAGTGTCATGAGCTTAGTGTAAATGTAATCTAGTTTTGTGAGATCTGCATGTGTTGCATTATCACTAAAAAGTCTTGCGGTCCTACCTTGTATATATTATTTCCAGGAAATCAATAGGCACGGGGTGCCAAGGATACACTTTTGGTGACATTAAATTTGTCATGCATTCTTTATAAAAATCTTTGGGATAAGATTGGTACTTTTGGTGGGTCTATTTGGACAACATTGACATATTGAAATGGTCCAAATGGACAGAAGTCATTCTAATTTTCAATATCAATGGGTTTAAATCTAGTTATACTTTTAAACTTAACCTATGAAAACTCACCAACTTCAAATTATTGGGCCCCACTAGAGGGGTATTTTTGTCCTTTTCCTTTCCCATCTAACCCTGCCCTCTTTCCCTCTTATTTTAATGCGTATTAACCTCACATTATTCACCCACCAACCATTTTTACATTTAAGACTTTTCTCTCATAGTAAAATTCCCAAATCAAATAAGTAGTAAATTTAAGAAACCCTAATAATGGATCCAAGAAATTGTTTCTGTGGGGCACCAACAATAATTTGGACTTCATGGACACAAGCTAATCCTGGCCGTCGATTTCATAATTGTGCTAGAACTATAAGTATTCATAGTGTTCTATAGTTAACTAATTTTGTAATGTGTTAACCGAATTCAAAATGTTGATTTTTAAGGTAAACCCATGTGGTTACTTTTGGTAGGAGGATCCAGCAATGTGTGCAAGATCTACTGATCATCCCTGGCTTATTGAGAAACTTCAATAATCTTCAAGCTCAAGCAATGGAAAATGCAAGGAAAGCCCGAAGAATGAAGATCTTATTATGTTTTAGCTGGTTTATGTTTGTGGTGTATGTCTTTATGAAATGATTAGTTAAAAATGTATGGGTAATGTATGTCTATGAATTGACATGTATTAGTTGAAGTAAGCTTTTGGTTATCATGAATGTAATCTTTTGGAACATCAATGAATGAATCAAGTTATGTTTAGCTGCAAAATTTTGTAAACTGAGTTGTTTGTTTATCATGAATGTAGTAGATATGTTGTTGTGCCAAACACACAACATTTTGAACACATGACAAAAGTAAGGGGTGTAATCGAGTCAAGCCGAGCTCGAGCTTGACAGGGTTTGAGCTTGGCTTGAAAAAACAATAGTAGGCTTGAGCTTGGCTTGATAGCTCGTCAAGCTTTAACCATATAGGCTTGAGCTTGGCTTGAGTAGGATTTGATTAAAGCTTGAGCTTGGCTTGAAAAGCTTGAATGTGTACAAATTTAATGTATTTAATAGCCAAACGCCCAAACTCATCAATAAACATATGTATAAAGTAAAACAAACAAAAACCATAAGTGAAAATCATGATAGATTTATTAAACATTAATAAAACTAACAATAGCATTCTCGTACCAAAGTACAACAATAGAAAGAAACATAAGCCAAAGTACTAATTAATATTCAAACATACAAATTATTTCAATAAAAACATACATTAGACAAAGTACTAATTAGTTTTTGATTAGTTTTGGCTAATGTACTCAAAAGTCAAAACTAAGTATGAAGAATACAAAGCACTAGAATATAAATCGTTAGATTAATTAGGGTTAAAGATCATTTTAGAATACATTATTCATTTATTTATGAAATAGGTCCTTATAATTTTGTTAATACTCAAATTACCCCTTGATTACTTATATGAAAATATTATATATCAAAGCTCGAAAAAGCTTGATAAGAGCTCGAGCCGAGCTACCAAACACTTAGAAATGATAAAATAACTCATATAATGTCTAAACTAATCAAAATCCGAAGTCGGAACGCGTCCGATGATGTTTTTTAGATTTATGCGGTTTAACTTTCCGGTAAACTGCAAGATTCAAACGTAACGTATAAAAGTCAAAAATAATGATCGAAAAAGTTCAAAATATTGACCTAAAATTTACGGGGTGTGACACCTTGTAATAGTCTTCATACTACCTTACTTGTGCGCTACCTTAATGGAATATCACATAGACGGCGGGTTTGTGTAATTCGTTCATGACTTAGAAAATACTTACACAGATCATCACGAGTGTGACAAAGCAACAAATTAGGACAAGAAAACTAAGGAGTAATGCATGAATAAGTAAATACATTCGTTTACCATATAAGTTACCACCAAAGTAGTTTAGATTAATATTTAGTTTAATTAGTTAAAACCAAACCAATCTCTCAAACATATGATTTTACCTGCTATTATAAAAATATAAAAATACAAAAAGAATCTTCTCTTGTTTTCTAGATCTTTGTTATTTTCTGTTCGAGCCTTCCCAACCTATTTCCCTAGAGAATGATAACAACCCCCGAGTCTTGCCTTACTACACTACAACAGTTAGGTGCTCTGCATAGGGAGATGTAAAACTAGTGCGTTTACAACAACCGCATCAATGACCACCCCTTAGGGGGAGATTGTTAGCCGTGTTTTTATGTAAAGTGATGGTCATTATTATTCCTCAGCCTTGTATAGGAAAACCTAGTTTACAGGAATTGTTTTAAGCTAATTGGTCCTAAGTGTCGGGTTAAAGCCCATGTATTCAGCCCATGCTCGCCAAACAACCCAACAAGGGTCTTCCTTACCTTTGTAGTATAAATACCACCCTTCTAGCATGTTAGGAGGGTCTTGGTTACATTTCTCCCTTAAGTAGTCTTCCACCTTCTTATCATATTTCTTTCTCTCTCTAAACCTCTCTCTCTCTAGAATTCTTGCAGATTTCGTGTGTATTGTCTATGAAATGGTAGGTTAACAATGATCATACTATTTTGGGTTGCTCTCCATGTATATCAAAACCGCACACCAAAATCCAACTTCCTTCATCGAGTTACCAAGCTTGCTGTTTTCGGACACGTCAACCCAACCTTTAGCCAACGCAATTTCTTCCTCATGTGTCCATGCAATCTGGTGGGGGTGCATCATCGCTTTGAAACATCCTCTTTTGGCGTGCTCTAGTCGGCTTCTTCATCCTCGGTGGTGAGGTCGCGACTGCTTCAACGATAGATTCTTCACGATTGGGTTATTGCCAATAATTGGTGTTTTCTTGAAAAGAATCCAAAAATGGCATGTACATTTCTTTGACCAGAAATGAATGAATCGGAGACATGGTTGGATCTGTACGTCGTTGTTATGACGAACCACCCATTTGGGTTTGTGATACGTAGTCACGGTGACTGAATGGGAACGAGCTTGGTTGTGACGAGTAATTTTGAAACGCGTTTGGGTGTGACCCGAAATCATGAAACCTGTATTGTTCCGGTTCTGGTGTCGGTGCTAGTTTCGGTATGGTTGGTTTGGATAAGGTTGGTTATAATTGTATGATTATGGCCATAATAAGTTCATTTATGGGTTCGGTGATGGGTTTCCGAGCATAAAGGTGCCATCGGGTATTGGCGGATTGCTTCGGTTGGGGTTTCTTGATTGATGTGTTTTGGGTTGGGGAGTGTTTAGTAAAACAGTTTTTTGAAAATAAATTTGAGAGTGTGAAGTTTAAGGAGATTGTATATAAATTGGAAGAGTTGTATATAAAAATGAATGAAGTGGTAGGTATTTATTAGGGGTGAGCAGAAAAAACCGAAAAACCCAAAACCAAACCGAAAAAACCAACCGAAACTAGAAACCGATGGTTCGGTTTTTACCTTTTCAAAAACCAAAAAATTTCAGTTCGGTTTCGGTTTTCTTCCAAAAACTGAACCAAACCAAACCGGTTTTATAATAATACGTAATTAATATAATATAAATAAATAAATAATAAATCCAGTTTTTAAATTCAAATTTATTTTGTGGGTGAAATTATAATACATATATATCTTAATCTCTACACTATATAATAGAGGAGACCGTGACACATCATTACCACCTCATCGCTCAGTCAATGATGACTCATCGATGACATGGCATGCATCATATGGATAACTTCTAGAAATACAATTCGAATATTTATGATGATATATTTTGAATATTGAACTTATCAAGTGACTAGATTTTTGATTTTACCTACAATTTAAGGATATCATATCATGATGACATATTTTGAATTTTGAACTTATCAAGTGACTATTTTTTTTGATTTTACATACAATTTAGGGATATTATATCATCTAAAATTATCTTATATTAACTACAAACATCACAAACAGATTGTTTAATGTCCACATGCATGTGCATCACTGTATTTAGTCAGTACGCGATAAAAGAATGAGCAGGGATCTTGAAAGATATCTATTGATCGAGTATAGAGGATGAGGCAGAAACAAAAAAAACAATGTAAATGGAGGAATAAATGGTGGAAATGCAAGGCTTTAATGGCGCTATGGCGTGCTTTTTGAAACCTGCATGCAATACAAAAGACTAATAGAGATAACGTATTACGTAAAATAAAATTATGTACAGAATATTACGAAAGTAGCCCGTCCGTTGGGCGGGTTAGAGGACTAGTGTTTATATATGTGTTTGTCATATGCGTGTGTTTACTTGACAATATATCGTTACATATATGACAATGATCATACTATGTGTATTTTCACTTGCATGTGTGTGTGTCTCATCTATATGTGTATAATTGTAGAAATTTGGATAAACATTATTAGGCTCATAGCTAAAAAAACCCAGTTTTCTACGTAAAACAAGTTTTTCAATATAAATTAGCCACAACCAAATATAAACGGTTTGAAACCGAAAAAACGAACCGCCAAAAACTGAGCGGTTTCGGTTTTTGGTTTTATAAAAACCGACTATTTCGGTTTGGTTTCGGTTTTAGCCAAAAACCGACCCAAACCAAACCGTGCACACCCCTAGTATTTATAGGTAAAAAAGAGGGGTTTTGTAAACTTTTTATTTTTTTAAAAAATATAACGGTAAAAAAAATAGGGCCCACTTTTTTGTAACTCACCGAAGATGAGTCAGTCACCTTTTATAAGTCGCACACGAGTTTTGAGGGTCAAATGGGACTCACGCGTAAGTTTTAAACTCACGGGGTGAGTTTGGAGTCTATACTAGGGGTGAGCAAAACGGACCGCGGACTGGACAGGACCGAGAACCGGCCCGAACCGGACCGACCGGACCGGACCGAACCTATTTCGGTACGGTCTTCGTTCCATCATTTTCTTTAATTTCGGTCCTCGGTCCGGTTCGGTCTTACAAAAAACTCGGCAATTATGCCTTGTTGGACCGTACCGGACTGGACTGAAGACCGAACTGGACCGGATCGGACCATTTCGGTCCGGTCTTTGGATCCGTTGTTTTGGCCAAATTCGGTTTCGATCCGATGCGGTCTTGGTCGGTCCGGTCCGGTTTTCGGACCCCCTAGTCCATACAGTACGCTAAACCCGGGCCCACTAACAAAATAATAAAATCATGCTAAAACCCTAAAACCCTTTATACTCTCACTCTGTCTAACCGGGCCCACTAACAAAATAATAAAATCCTGCTAAAACCCTTTATACTCTCACTCTGTCTTAACATATTTTTCTAGTATTATCCCACCGCAATCAAGAAAAAAGAAAGGCATCTTTATATTTACTTATATATTTCTTTATAATAGTGTTCGATTGTAGTTTTTCATTGTTTATAAGTATAAATTATACTTAATTGTTAATAAGTTGAAGCGAAAAGTGTTGGTGTTTCTTAGTTTCGTAGTATATATTAGTTTTAATATGTATATAGCGGCTTTAAAACATGCAATGTTTGTTGTTATGCTTGCTGTTTGTATAGTGTCCTTTTTGTTTAGGTTGTATTTTGAGGAGATTTTAGTTTGGTTGTAATCTGGGAATGTATTGATTTTGGTTTCTGTTATGTGTCAAGCTTTTGTTGTTAGGCTTTTGGCCATTCTCTTTAATAAAAGTTTGCTTTTACAAATAAACATAAAAATGTGCAACTGTATCTGTATGTGGGGTAGTTTTATAAAACAATTAGGTAAACGATTTGGAATTAAGTATTTAAATACTTGACTGTGTTTATTTTTAATTGGTTGGATTGAGTTGGAGGTTATATTGTTTGTTTGTTTCTTTGTTAAATTTAGGGTTTATTTCTATACTTTTAAGTTTTTGTTAGTGATGTGTGGTTTATCCTCTTGCAAGGCAAGAGGATCCGATCTCAGGTGTCATTTCAAGGTATCTTAGTGATTTGTTTCTAAGCAGTAAACATGTCAGGGTTGTATGTGCATTGTGTTTTATATTGTTTAACTTGATGAGTGTAGTATTAGTTACTGTTAAATATGCTTGTATTTATTTTTTACTTGGTTTTTGTATGTTAAAAGGATGGCGTTGGATCAGTCGAGAGAGACCTTCCTCATGCTCAATGACGGTACACACACCATGCAAGAAGCTGCTGGTTTGATGAACTGTAAGATTCGAATCAGCTTTTTACACTTTTTACTTCTGTTTGTATATTCATTCTACATAAAAAACAGCAATAGTGGCGTATAAAGTTAGTTTAATAAGTTGGTGTACTGGTAATCACTGTTATCTTATGTATTGTACTTGTAACCACTGTTATTGTAATGCCAAATTTAAGTATTGCAACTAATAGTTTGAGACTGTTACTGTTATATATGTAACCGTAACAGTTATGTAACACATAAAATTATGTCAGTAACACATAAGATATACTAGTAACATAAATTTGGTCAGTAACCAAATGGGTCCTAACCTCACCATGTTTTTTTTGTTATGTGCAATGAGCATAAGACGTTTCAAGAAATGTTGTGACGAGGAGCACATCACCTTTTGGAACTGCCCTAACGGGATCAGGGTTCGAGTCTAGGGTAGGGCAGAGGTGCTCACGATTGTGCTTCTGAACAACAACAACAATCGACTAATTAGGGTTAATGGAAGACTACCATGGGGAAATGTGCTGAGGCTTATAAGGGGCAGTTTTGGCTTGTTAGATGGAGCTGAGTTGACCCTGGCATATTACCAACATGATCATCCCCCTCTTTTTACTGTGATGACTGACATTGACTATGATGTTTTTGTTGATCATTATAGGCCACATCAACTGCGCCTTCATGTGACCATGTAGATATTTTATTTGTCTGAACTCTTTTTCCAGGATGTTTTGACCGTAAATCAGATTTCATTCTGTTTGGATTTGCTTAAGATTGATTTTTGTTAATAAACTTTCTTCTTGAGTTTGGGGACGTTTTTTACTTATGTGATGATGTTTATTATTTATTAAAATTGTTGCTTAAGATTGATTGTGTCCGTTTGAATAAATCTGGGCGGAATGGGTACTTTCTCAAAAGTTATGGGTCTATTTGGACAACATTGACATATTGAAATGGTCCAAATGGACGGAAGTCATTCTAATTTTCAATATCAATGGGTTTAAATGGTTGTGGACATTCATAGTTGGTCCAAATGGGTATTGTGTTTTCCTCTCTTGTATTTTCTGTTTTTAAGTTCTTTTGTGTTTCTACTATTTTTTAGAGTAAACAACAAAATACATCCCTGTGGTTTGAACTTTCTTACATAATACATCTTTGTCAGAAACTTTTGGCAGATTACATCCTTCGTTAGGCAAACGTTTGCCAGAATACATCCTTGGGCACTAACTTCGTTAGTTAACCAAATTATTGGGCCCCACTAGAGGGGTATTTTTGTCCTTTTCCTTTCCCATCTAACCCTGCCCTCTTTCCCTCTTATTTTAATGCGTATTAACCTCACATTATTCACCCACCAACCATTTTTACATTTAACACTTTTGTCTTATAGTAAAATCCCCAAATCAAATAAGTAGTAAATCTAAGAAACCCTAATAATGGATCCAAGAAATTGTTTTTGTAGGGCACCAACAATAATTCAGACTTCATGGACACAAGCTAATCCTGGCCGTCGATTTCATAGTTGTTGTAACATCTGAGAATTTTCGGATTTTTAAGATAACTATTTTACCTCTTTGACTTTTAGGTCTGGCTTGACTTACAAGAACAACCATCTAAATCACGTTTTCACGACTCGAACCCTAAAGCAATTCGATGTAAAATGAAATTCCTGACAACTTTTCAGTTTTGCCCGAGACCTGAAAACGAGCCAAAAAGGGCTAAAACAGCACCGCAAACATTTTTCGGGACTTATAAACGCGTATGTTATGTTAGTTTTATTTAAACGGTAATTTTTAAACGTTTTAACTTATTAAAACACAATTTTTCCAAAACCATTAGTGGTGTTTGAAGCTATATAGAATATTATGTGGCCTATCAAAGTACTATATTACTAGGGAGATTATAATGAGGCCTTCGGATGGCGTATCGACGAGTTGTTGGATTTCGATTTTAAGTTATCTACTCCTCGAAGTCATGTCATGACCTCTTAAAATTATGATAGGCCACGAACGATCGTACGATTGTAACAACTATAAGATTTTTATTCCAAGTACATGGATTTATTTCGACATATGTAATTAGGTTGCATTCGATCTTTACGTGGACGCTTTTCTGCGATATTCTAGATTATCGACTAAAGGTGAGTTCATAGCCCCACATTTTTACGAATTTCAATGTTTATAATTATCGGGGTGGAAATATGCTTTGTTTTTCCTATATTGGAACGCAAGTATGATTACATGTTTGCCTAAGTACGATTACCCTGTTAAGCCCTTTATCATTGAAATGTCAAATTGCATTAGATGTAGTTGGGGAATGACATTATAGTGAGCAGCGATGTTATTTAATAGATCTATTCGGGAAACGACCTCCCCGTTCGGGTGACTTGCTATCACCGAGAACGAACGATATAGCATGTTTTATTCAACTCTCGGTAATCGATACACATTCTGAAAGATCCGTCTTTCTTTTTAACAAATAAGACAGGAGCTCCCCAAGGCGATGTACTTGGTCGAATGAAACCTCGATCGGTTAGTTCTTGAAGTTGATTAGACAACTCCTGCATTTCTGAAGGAGCTAATCTATAAGGTGTTCGAGCTACAGGTGCTGCTCTGGGGATTAAGTCAATTTGGAATTCTACTTGGCGAACGGGAGGGATACCAGGTAGATCTTCAGGAAAGACATCTGGAAATTCTTTGACTACAGGAATGTCTTCTAGTTTCTTCTCGTCTGATTTCTTCTCCATTACTTGAATCATGAAAACTTGACAATCTCGGGATATATACCTATCGGTTTTTATACAGGATATGAGATTTAGTCGAGTTTTACTTCGATCACCTCGAATGATTAGAGTTTCACCGTCGATAGGAATGTGAACAACTTTCTCGTCACAGAGAATTTTGGCACGATATTTGGATAACCAGTCCATACCAATGACTACGTCGAAACTACCAAGTTTAATTGGCATGAGATCGATTTCAAAAGGTTGATTTAGCAGGGTTAAAGTGCAGCCTTTAATAACAGTATTTGTGCTTACTAAGTTTCCGTCAGCCATTTCGATATTATAAAAGGTATCTATTGTAATAGACGGAATATTTAGCATAGAGGCAAGCGATAAGGATATAAAACTTCTATCAGCTCCGGAATCAAATAATACCCTGACTAAATGCTGATTTAGGAGAAACATACCCGTAACGACGTTTGGGTCTTGTTGGGCATTCTTATCTCTCAGCATGTAGGCTCTTCCTTGGGCATTAATGTTGGTCTTTTGGCACTGATTTGTGTAGTGTCCTTTCTCACCACAGGCATGGCAAACCACTGTCACTGGGAGTTGATTACTTCCGGTGGCTGGCTTCTTGCTTCGGCAGTTCTTGCTTAGATGGCCCATTCTGTTGCAATTATTACACCTACCAGTACAGGGTCCGGTGTGATGGTAATTGCACCTTTTACACAGAGGGAGATCTCCGGCATACCTACCATTTTCTGATGAAAGTAACAAGCATAGGGCTCTACCAGCTTCTTGCTTGGTTCTGTTTTAGATGATATATGTAACGATTGTTGGTGTTGATGGTAGTTGTTGTTGTGCGGGAGCTTGCTGTTTATAGTTGCTTCCTGTCAGTCAACACTTTCTTTTGTTGTCACCTCGATACTAGCATTGGACGCATGCTTACGAATTACTTGATCCATTAGCCCTTCTGGGTTATGTTGATGGGATTCCTCTAAAGTTTGAGGTTTACGAGGCTGTTAACATTTCCTTGCATTGCTTCGAGGTAGCCCCGATGAAAGCCTCCAAGAGTTTATCGATGTTTGGTACCTTGTTCTTGGACATAGATATCGTGTTAATTATTGGAAATCTTCTAACATAGGTCTTTCAAGATTATTTCCTTTACAATCGTATTGTAAAGTTCTTTCTTCCATCTTACTGATCACAGTCCAGGGGGACGGACGACTATACTTCTTGTCAGAAGCTTATTTAACTCAGTCCAGGTGGTTCGATTGCTTGTCTATTCCATGGTTGGCATATGCATTCCACCAGATAAGGCACTAGTCAGTAAAGTACCAGTTGCAAAAGTGGCTACTTTGTTTTCTTCTGCAACATTGCTACGAGAGAACACTGATTCGGTTCATTCCAAACCAGCGAATTAGAACCTACTGCTCTCCTTCTTTCCATTAAAGTAGAAAGGTTGACAGATAATGAACTCTTTGTAGTTTCCCGTTTCACTCGCACAGGAGTTCCAGTTAGGACCGGTGCTCCGCGTCGGAATTTACTAGCACTTGACATTGTGTAAGCTTGAGCTTCTAGAGCAAAGGTGACACTATCAGCATACTAACGTTCTCTATGGATCTTGAGTCATAGCGGTGCTATCCATTGTTGATGCTCTTTTTGGAAGCATTCTATTCATTAAAAAGGATACGCTCGTAATAAGAATGATATCACAAGTTTAACGCTTGTTCTTTTTAAAACTATTAAAGAGAAATGTCTTATTCTTGATGATGCTTAAGAATACATGCTTCTTTTAAGCATTTTTAACAATGGTGATATCTAAAGGTATGATGATGAATGTACGATGGATAAATAAATGATTGAATAATGATTTGAAGATGAATAAAGTGGTAAGAAACAACAAGGTAGATAACGGGATTGCCTTTGTATTTAAGAACAACTTGCACTTAGTACTATATTATAGTCAAGATTTGACAGTGGTTTTTATTCATACACACACATTCCCGTGGCTAGGTTAAGCTAAAAACTATATTTAAACTAGAAATTGGAATGATCGATTACATGGAGGTTTGGAGTTCAATGATTGAGTTCATGAGTTTTTCTATGTCTTCTGGTGACGAGTTTCATATAATTGATGACTTATGACCAATTCAAGTTCAGTAGGAGCTAAGGAGATCTTATGGTTGGATCCTATTTGCTTTCTCTGGAGTTTAGTGATCTGAGTATGAGCTTGCTGGAGTTCTGCTGCTAAGGCGTCAAAATCATGTTGGATGATTATTGTTCCTTTACCGAGACCTTCGAATGCTGTTTTCAATTGTTCACAACCGTTCCTTGAGGGATTTCTTCTAGATAACATTGGATACCCTGAATTTGCTCTTCATGACGTTTGATAGCTGATTTCTAGGAAGTTTCACCAATCTCATGAGCTTAAGGATGGGATATGGTAGATGAAGATAACTGCATTGGTGAAAGAAGTCCTTCTGGAAGGAAAAATTATTAAGTTTTAGGAGGTATGATAATTGGATGTTGGTTTTCATTATAGAAAGCTTGTAAATTCTTCATGTAAGGATCATCGGGAAATAACGAAAGGGACGGTGAAGCTAGCGGGACAATTCCAAATAAATTGGAAGCACTAGAGTAAGTTTTCCCTAGAGAGGCCGGGACATAATCCGGTGAAGCCGGGGGAACATAGTTTGGGAAATTGGAAGAAAAGGCATCCTCCAAATTAGCAGTAGGATGGTCGGGGGAAGACATCATTCTGCTTAATAACATAAGTTATTTATTTAGTAATATAATAGTTATGTAACTTTACATACCATTCCGGGAGATATAGCGGCACGGAGGACTTTCTTAGATGGAAAAAGAAAAGTAGTTATAGTTAAGGTTTTAACCTTGTTCTCTATAACGTAGGCTCTTGATACCAAATCAGTAACACCCCCATTTTTACATATAGCAGCGGAAGCTAATCTGAGGTATTACTTCAAGGGTACAACAGTCATAATCATAGAAAACGATTCAAAATGAGTCGTTTTTGAAAGTAAAGTTATCATTCATTTATTTCATCAGAATTTGTACAAAAAAGAGGTTTCTAGAATCTAAAATACAACATTTGAATGATAACGGTTTTTCCATCTTCGTGTCCTCGTCACTCCGTGCCATTAGTTACCTGAGATAAAACATGCTAAAAAGTCAACACAAAGGTTGAGTGAAATCCATAGGTTTAAGTAATATAATTTGAATGCAAATGCGATATTTGGGTTACGTTGATATACACCCAGTATTGAAAACATAATTTATTATTGCCATTAGCTCATGAATCCGATGCCTTAGGTTATAATGATAATATTGCCCCTGCGGGCACCTTTGCCAAAATACCCGCGTGATTTCTAATGATGTGCAATTGGTTATCGTTACTGGATACACCAACGGGGAGTCCAACCCAAATATATATATTCACAACATTCGCGCTTACTACAGAGAGTAATTAACGGTTCATGATTATGGGGACTTAAAGGCAAAGCAGTTACTTAGGCAATAGTAAATTGAAATAGCATGTAGAAATAATTGCATTCATGTTTATAGCATGTATCATTTTGCACTAGCAGTACTAACCTCAGTTAGTACTGCTGAGCCTTTACACTACCAGTACTAACCATAAGTTAGTACTGTTAGCTTAGAATTTCAGTAGGATTAAGTTTAGTTTTAGCTTATTAAGAATTTAGTTTTAGTTTTCATTATTTAGCTTATTTCATTGCTTATTTTGTTTTCAAGAGTCAAATTACATTAGCAGTACTTTCACTTGAAAGTACTGCTGAACTTTTACACTAGCAGTACTAACCTCAGTTAGTACTGCTGAGTTCTTAGTTTAATTTAGAACAGTAATTTTAGGATTTAGCTTATCAAACTTTGAAGGACTTGAGTTTTAATATAGCTTAATATAGTTTAAGTTTTAAATTTTGTTTTCTAGCTTATTGTCTTAGCTTATTTTGCTGTCAAAAATCATAAAAAAACCTGAAAATTCCAAAAACAGTACTTAGAATCTTTAGGATTTAAATTTGTTAATTTAGCTTATGGATCTAGATTTTATAGCTTAAATAGTTAGATAATAAGTAGTTTAATAAGTCCTTAAAGTTTTAGAGTCTAGTGTAGCTTATTAAGGTCTTTAGCTTATTTGGAATTTGTGTTATCTTGCTTATTTACTGAGTTTGCTTAGTTCATGCTAAATTTTAGTTGTTTAAAAGCACTTCTAGGTTAAATTTCTTTGCACTTTTAGATTAAGCACATCATAAGTTTTCTAAATCACTTTTCCTTTTTAGATTTGAGCTTTATTTGAGCATTTTATAGCTGTTTTGGTAAATCATAGCCCAAACCCCTAGTTTCTGTAACAGCTTATTGAGAAGCTCTTTTAAGAGCTTATCTTTGAGTTTCAGACCTTAGTGCTTTTGTTAAAGTTGTTCTCCCTAGCTTCCTTTACAACTTTGCTTCTTTGAGTTTTTCATTTTAAGCTCTTTAAAATTTCGAATGCTTATTGGACTTTAATTGTGGTCGGGGTAGATTCTCAGGGTAGAAAGTGTAACTTTTCGATCTTAGTTGTTTGCCAGTTAGTCCCTCCGTCAGTTTGTTAGTTTCCCCGTTAGTTTCTTAGGTATTTGCACAATTAGTCCTTAAATTAGTTTTTAATTAGTTCATTAAGTTTTAATTAATAGTTAGGGTTAAGTTTTAATTAGTTTAATTAAACTTTTATAAAAAGATAAAAATTAGGGCTTTTATTTTTAATAATTTTCGGCAATTTTTCTTAATTTAGTGAAATTTTAGTTTACATTTTTAGGGATTAAAATTAGTTTACTTGCTTAATTGTCATTATTTGTTGCTTCTTAATTAGTAGTAATAGCTTATCCAAAATATCTTTGCTTCATTCAAATCAGAATCCGAACTAGAACGTGGTTTCAATTTCACTAGTCGTTGGGGAAACGACCCGGGTGATCATACTTACCCGGTTTAATACGTATTCTATATATATATCTTTGTGAGTGGAATTGTCCGAGGGTTACTTGGGGATTTCCTTAATTTCTCTATAAGTATATTATTTTATATGTATGTAAAATACCACAATCATATCGTTAAGCCAGGGTTTAATAAGATCACCATTATTAATCTCCTAAGATAGATTATAAACAACATAGAATACGTTATGCGAATGCGTTTAATTGTGATAGAATTAGTGTGTCTGTGTTTTAGGAAGAAGTACCGCCTAAACCTAGGAATGATATGCCCCTTCGATATAACACAATCATTGCACTAATGAACAAACCTGCGTTATATTTGATTAATTATGGTTAATAAATTTTCCTTATAATAGGCTTGACCGCTCTTCTATCTTCTGATTATCAGCTTGCGTGTGCTATCGTGACTAAAGTAGATTTAAGTTACCACCAAAACCCGTGCCAGTCTCTCAGACTACCCTCTTCAAACCTTAGAATTAGGATTAACTTAGATTAGAACTAACGTAAACAACTAAAATATTGGTAGACTTAGGAATTAACGCTCTCGCTCTTAGTGATCGACACCCTACTTACCAACGAAGCTACAACTGACCAGGTCCACCTTTCGATAGTGTTGTTTTTAGGTAAAGTCGGAAAAATATAAATGTAAAACTTGATAATAAATATTACCTACGCACAACGACACATCAACTATAATCCTGAGGGTCACTTTGTTGTTCATTTTTTTCATTCAAAATAAATCGTTTTCTTTCACTCTGGAAGAGTTCGGTCAAATTCTTGGTATTCCCTTTAAGGGTTATTGTTCTTATTCCGATAAGTGGTCACTTGACTACTTGGAGATTTGTACTCCCTCAAACGGTATTTATCAAACCTCTCCTCCTTCTCATAATGACATCAAATCCCTAGTTCAAATTGCTAGAAAGAAACCCATAACTCGTATTCGTTATAAGAAAATTATTGATGTTGAAGAAAACAAAATTTTAAATCATGAAATTCAGTCTCATATGAAGTCTTGGGTTGAAATCATTCGTGAAAATGTGTTTTGTCTAGGTGGTAACTGGGATCATGCGCCGACATGTCTATGTCACATGTTTTATTGCATCACGACTTTCATAACATACAATCTAGCATTTTCATTCTAAAACAAATGGAAGCCGTTAGGCGACAACATAAGGTCAATCTACCTTATGGAATGTTATTGACTAGATTGTTCAATCATATTGTGTCAAATTTTCCCGAATTGTTGAATGATAGCTACATCTTGTGTGATTGTGTTATGTATCTCCTCGCTCCTCACTATGAGCAAAAGACGCGAGCGGGTCATGGCATGAAAAGATGGCGTCATTCAAATTTCGCTTCTTCCTCCTCCGTCTTTGTTCATTCATCATCATCTCATCACATGGATGATAATGATGATGAAAATGAAGAAGATACTTCTCATGCTTGTACTCCCTCACCCTCTCGATTTGTCAACTCTTTGTCAAATGTTGTTCCCCAAGTCTTTAAAAACCCTCCTCGTGAAAGTCAAACCATGCACACTTACCAACCCGAAATCCTAAATCACCAAAGTCAACACCGAGATGAGCACCGAAACTGGTTAAGGTCAATCGGAAGAGCACTCAAGAACGTGTTGAAGGGAAATGACCAAATTTGAAGAAGTGTTAGATACTTATTATTATTATTACTTATTTAACTTACTACTCTAGACTTTAGTACTTAGTATTATAGATCTATTAATAGAACTTGAGGTACGTAGGTGGGCAATATAAATTTCCTTGGATGATCATTTAATTTTATCATCCTAAATATTATTTGCATACTACTTGAGATATCTCCTCATCCATGTATAAACAGAAATCCAGTTATATTCCCTAAAAACAGTTAATCTTATTTAAAAAATTCTAATTTTTAAATAGTGGTGGAAGGCAAGCGAGCAACAAGCTGTGCCGCTAGCCCTTTTTGGATTGCAAAGCCAGTAATAACATTGTTGTGTATAACCCGTTAAACTTGGCTGAGAAGCTCCACCGTCTCTGGTGCAAGGAAACCAAAGGTATCAAACGCAAAGGGAATAAACACATGTTGATTTTCAATGCTTGCTTTCTCGTGTTTTGTCACTTTACACAAGGCAACTTTTAAATCAGCCCGACCCGCTGTAAAACCGCTACTACTTAGCCCCACAAGAGGAGAAACCCCGGTTAAATCCACGCATGCACGTTTCCCTCCAACCCATCTAAAAACCAAAACGTCAGCCGGTCTAAGTGTAGATCTTCCATCTGACGGGTCAGTTAAAAAGTTCACAGGTGCTTCTTTCTTGGCGGAGATCCCGGCACGCCTACATATGTCAAAAAAGACGTCCCTAACCATATCGTGTCGGTATTTGAATCCCGAGAACTCTTTACAATGCGATATTCCACCGGTGACATATGTTGAGATATAATGCTATATAAATACATGGTTAGGTATTTATCTTTATGCTTATGCTTAATTCTCCCTAATTTTAATTTTCTTTATATTAGCTTGCTTACACTTTGACAACAAAAACTAGAATTAGGTGATTCTTGAGAAATAGGATTTGTTACATCTTGTTGTCACTAGCCTTTCTTTTCTAAACAAATATGAAAAACTGGGATTTTTGGGAAAAATTCATAATCTCCA
>BQNB010078606.1:9150-30498 GCA_026074375.1 Tanacetum coccineum | reverse complement strand
TGCTCATCCTCCAATGGTATATACTCAGGGTATATAGGCTTTGGCACGTAGTCAGGATCATGTGCCTGTACGAACATAGGTTCACGCTCATCCTCGTTCTGAGGAACTGGCGATGTCTGTGAATCCTCTGGGCCTGGTATGTAATCCGGTGATGGTGGGGCTACTGGCTGCATCGGGGGTGTAGAATCCAGGAATCTGGACTCAACTAGGGTATGATAACATTGATTGAAAATATGCAGCAGAATATGAAGAACACAATCAACATTACTAATAAGGTTTTCTTTATTCAAACATGATAAAGAAACTACTACTACTATTACACACGCTCTATGCGTTTCTAGACTCTCATTGGAGAAGTCTACTATTAAATGGATACCTCTAACCTAGACGCCTACCCTCTTTATATAATAGAGGGAGTAGGGTTTACAAGACAAGATAAGATCAATCTTATTTAACCAGTCTTCAATCATCATAAATACTATTTGACCAGTCTTCAATCATCATTAAATACTATTTGACCAGTCTTCAATCAGCATTAATGTTGATCTTTATCTTTTAGCTGAGCATTAAATACTGTTTGACTAATCTTCAATCAGCATTAATGTTATTCCAGCTTTGTCTTGTAGGTCTTCCATCTTTAATATGTTTTGTCATAATCAACTCAAATTATAATTCCCAACAATCTTCCCCTAGTTGATTAATGACAAAACCAATAAGCACAAGCTTCCCCTGAAGCTAATATAGATGAAGAACTTCCCCTGAATCCATGCACTCTTCCCCTTTTTGTCATAATCAAATAGGAGTGCATGTAGATGGTTAAGTATATGAACAATAAGCTTCCCCTTAAAAGTATATTAACCATCTCTTGAATCTCGAACTCAGTAGCATAGATCATCTCTTCCTTCAGTACGAACAAGACATGCTTATTACTATATTATGTAATAAAATGTCTTTGGATAATTCTTGTAGTCAATATATGCATGGCGATCACATGCAATGGCCGATAGTCTCAGTGAGCTCAGACGGATCAACCAGAAACCACTCAATGCTTATGATTATTCTTTTTCCTCAATAATCATATCATGAACTGTATGGTATCATATGCCCCCCAAAATATTTGTAAAGAGCGTGTAACTTTTCCAATCAAGAATTATAGCATAAACTGAACCTCCAAAATGAACCATACACATCCTCATTGTTCAAGACCCAAGGGCGTCTGTTGTCCCATATCGGACGATGCTAGCAGAAGAAATCGTAAGCAAACCAGTAGGAACCATAAAGCCTACCAGCAGGAACCATAAACTACCAGCAGGAACCATAAGCTTACCAGTAGGAATTAAGAAAAGCTAGCAGTAAGACATCACGAACCCAAAAAGATGTATAAGTGTTATTGCTGATCTGCTTGTGTACCTGCTGTAAATCAATCCATATGCTTCGAGGTTAGGGTTTGAGAAGAAACCCTGCTGCCTTCACTTCTGCCTGACTGCTGCCATCTTTAAACGAATTAGGGTTTCCTTAAGAACCCTAATTGGCAAATATGCCTTTTGATAAAACAAAATAAAATTATACACGAAAACCTTATTAACCCTAGATCAAGAGCCACGAGGCTCTGATACCAATTGTGGAATCCTATAATGACTCCATAGATCGTTATTAGGACTCATCTAGGGTATGATAACAATGATTGAAACACGTAGCGGAATATAAAGAACACAATCATGTTACTAATAAGGTTTTCTTTATTAAACATTAATAAAGAAACTAACTACTAACTACTACACACGCTTTCTATGCGTTTAGACTCTCATTGGAGAGACTATCTATGAATTTTTATTCCTGTAACCTAGACGCCTACCCTCTTTATATAATAGAGGGAGGTTACAAGAAACCCTAGCTTACTAATAAAGCTAACTAACTATTACATATTAGGTCCATATTGTTTCTTCTGTCTTCATTTCTGCATATGGGTTTTGTAATCATCAAATCTGTAATTCCCAACAATCTTCCCCTATTTGATATTACTAAACAATCTGCATGAAGAAACAATGCTAAAACATGTCATCACAATAATAAGCTGCACATCATGAATCTTCTTCCCCTTTTTGTAATCATCTAATAGGGGTCTTATGCAACTCGTAAACGCTTCCCCTCAAGTGATGCATGTAGATGGTAAGTATATGAACAATAAGCTTCCCTTTAAAAATATACTAACCATCTCTCGAACCTCGGACTTTAATTGGCTTGAAATAGTAGGTATTAAGGAAACATCCAAGTGCAATAACATCCTCCTCTCTCATGTAACTGTTGCCTCAGCCGGCGATCTACCTCAATCCTTTGTTGCATCTCACAAAAAGGGTGAACTTGTTATATAATCGATTAAAAAGCTAATGCATCAAACGTCTTCACAATATCCTTATCTGATTTAGTGCGAACAAGACATGTTTATTACACCTCAGTTATGGATCATTGTTGGTCCCTGACCTACCTCACTATAACCGCCAAACCATTGATCCATCTCAGATCAAATCAGCAACAATAATAATACGGTTTGATCCATCTCAGATCAAAACGGGTAATTATTACCAGATACAAACGAAAATTTGTACCTCAGCTAGAGTTCATCGCTAATCCCAGATTAAAACTCCCCGTAGCCGGTCGAAATATAATAATGGGTGTGGTCCCGGACCAAAACACGACATTATTATGTTGTGTAATAAACGACTTGTGAACACCAAACCAAATCAATAAAATGTAACCAAGCCATAAGCATCACATCGTCCAAGATCCAAGGGCGTCTGTGGACCTATTATACGTATTGTTCGATATTGATCAACACTAGTAGCACAAATGAGAGAAATCGGACAATACTAGCAGCAATAACAAACAGTATCGGACCAGCAGGAATGATATAACCAGTAGTAACTCATAACCACTAGTACGAATCAGAATATACAACCAGTAGGAACACCAAACCAATAACTGACAGCAGCAAGTGAACCAGCATAAACCAACGAGCAGAAGTAACGATTAATCCAGATGACGCTTTCAAACTGTCACAAAATCGTCGCAAAAAGTGTCACCAAACAGCATCTCCTTCCTCCTATAAGCTTTAGCGACACATGATCTGTCATTTTTCTATCGCTAAACTGTTACATAGCTGTTGCAAGTCTGTCACAAATCTGTCCCATATTCATTAGCGACATTGTTTTCTGTCGCTAAATTGTCGCTAATTCTGCATGAAAGCTATCAAAAACAACCTTATACTGCCAGCACCTTCTTTAATTCTGCCAGGAATAACAACGCAGCAGTAGGAATTAACATAGCAGCATATTACCAGTAATCATATAGGCAGCAATGAACCATCTTCCAGAGAACCACGTATCACAAGGCCCATATACACAAAGTATTCCATAGTAATATGAATAAAATCGTATGAGTAGCCCATATACCGAATCACGTTCAAAAGATATATACTAGAAATATATGGAACTAAATCCCTAAAAATCAGCAACCCATATCACGTTCAATAGTAATCCCTAATAATCAGGGATTCACATTGACTTTCCCTGCTATACACGATCAAATCATAAAGTATTATTACTAGACCAATAACCTATACCTTCAATCGTGTCAAGACCTGTAGATCCAAAACAATGGAGATGGCATCTTCTGGGCATCGAACATCCAGAAAACATGTACACCGAATCAACCAGAAACACGAACCAAACTCTTACCTGTTGCTTGAATCTTGCTGTCACGAACACCACGCACCAGTACAAAACCCTATCCTGGGATTGCTTTAAACCACAAGCAGTATCAATGAACCACAACTTCATAACAACCTGCTAATGACTTGTTGTGACATTACTCGTTGAATCGTCTAATGAAGAGCACGCTGCTGCTACTTCTTTCATGAGCCAAATACATCCTGCTGTTCTCAACACCAATAAAGCAGCCTACTTTATTATTTAAAAACAGAAAATAAATTTTACACGAAAACCTTATCAACCCTAGATCGAGAGCCACGTGGCTCTGATACCAATTGTGGAATCCTATAATGACTCCATAGATCATTATTAGGACTCATCTAGGGTATGATAACAATGATTGAAACACGCATCGGAATATAAAGAACACAATCATGTTACTAATAAGGTTTTCTTTATTCAACATTAATAAAGAAACTAACTACTAACTACTACACACGCTTTCTATGCGTTTAGACTCTCATTGGAGAGACTATCTATGAATGGATACTAATACTAGACCCTTCCCTCTTTTATATAATAGAGGGGTTAGGGTTTATAAGACAAGTAAGTTCAAAATAAAATTAGAAAAAATATAAATCAGCATTAAATACTATGTGACTAATCTTCAATCGCATTAATGTGATGTTTTTTTTTTAGACTGAGCTTTAAATACTGTATTGGTCTAATCTTCAGAATCATCAGCATTATTGTTATTCCAGTTTGTCTTGTAGGGTCCTCACCTTTAATATGAATTTGTCACTATCAACTCAAAGTATTATTCTACATTTGATACTTATAGGCAATACGCCACTTTGGCTTATGGATATCCTAGCGGGCCGGCATAGAAACCGTAGTATATGCTGACTCTGATCATGCAGGAGATTATGTGGACCGAAAGAGCACTAGCGGTATTTGTACGTTCATGGGATGTTGCTTGACATCTTGGTTCTCGAAGAAACAAACCGCTCTTGCTATATCCACTACCGAAGCCGAATACATAACCGCCAGAAAGGCATGTCAACAAACACTATGGATGAAACAAGCTCTCATCGACTACGACGTACGACTCAACGACATTCCCATCATGTGCGACAACAAGGGCGCGATTAACCTTAGCAAAAACCCGGTGCAACATTCTCGTACCAAACACATCGAAATTCATCACCACTTTCTCCGTGATAATATCCAAAAAGGACATGTCTCAATCGAAAAAACTGTCCGTCGACAACATTGCCTACATTCTCACTAAACCTCTTAAACGTGAATCGTTTAACTATCTACGTCTTGGTTTAGGAATGATGTAACACATTTCATAAATCATATTAAGTACGCTTCTCATTCTTCTGTTTCAATTCTAGTTTGTGTTCCATTCCGTGTCGTGACAACTTAAAAACTTCATCTGAAGTACTTTAAGCATGTTTAATTCGCGAAATGAAAATTAAATTGTCACCCCTCTTCGTTAAATTTTTGTCAAAAATAAGTTCAAAATTAATGCCTGAGGGCGGCCCCTATATAGGCGGCCCCCAATATATTTAGGACCGCTAGGAGATATGGGACATCAATCCGCAGACCATATTTTGGACACTTAACCAAAAAATTTCTCAAAACACAAAAACAAACACTCCCTTACCTGCTGGTGCGACGAACATGACCCAAAACATACCAAAACTCAAAATCAATCATTAAAACTTCAATTGAAGATCAAATCAACACCAATAATCAATCCTAATATCACAAAGATCATCAATTATAAGTCATTTCATCTATTTTCTTTCAATTTGAGTCTAGGGTTCATGATGAACACCAAAAATCAAAATTGGGGATTTTTGATTTTTCTCTCTATTTTGTGCAATTAAGAGTACTAGGATACAATGTATAACTAAATGCTCCTGTAAACAATAAGGATTTTTACATACTTATTAAGATTAAACGAAAAATTGATTTTTAACCAAAACCCCAATTTTATTTTCAAATCACTCACGTTAGGAACACAATAAAATTGTTCTTATGCATTGTCAATACAACCTAAAAACATTTTCAAACACATACATAATGATCTCATGAACAAATTTCGAGATGCATAATTCATATTCATTTTTCGACTCGTTTGGATGAGCAAAATCAAACTAAGGAGCGTTTGGGTTAACTCTTAGGATCTTATATTTAGGTTGAGTTAATCGTTACTCCACACTTGTTGCATATAGTCACACACTAGGCACGAACTTAAAACATCAATACATGTACTCACTAGAAATCTTTCTCAAGTTTCGGTTTTACTAAAAATTATGACTATCTTTCTTAGGTAAAATGGAGTTCGAAGATGAACTACGTTACACAAAATCATACATCCCAAAGATTTCGAATGATTCCTACATACCTAACTAACTTGAAAACCTATATATCAAAATTAGAATGTAGAGCTATTCACGAATGTCGTCTTGTTAAACCCGAATCAACCAAATACGACAACATCAAAACAATGTTTAAAGCCATCAAACTCACCAAAATATATAACCTACATGAAGTCATTTGTCCTAGATTTCTACTTTGAATTATGCTCATCCATAGGAAAATTAAACGCATGAAAAAATCAAACACTTTTGTCAAATTTTCGGCATTAAAAGGAGTCTTCAGATACTCATTTGAATCATTTGCGTCAATTCTCTCTATTCCATTTCATGGTCAATGTTCTTACTCCGAAGACTCATCTCTTGACTCTTTGAGAATGAATCAAAACTCTTTCATACCCTTTGTGTAACAACCCCAAAATCAAGTAGCAGCGGAATAGTAACATTGGGGTGCTACTTCAAGTACAACAAACAAGATATAGGAAATGACCAAGAATGGACGTTTTAAGATAATATTTCATTTATAGCAAAATTTCAGAGTAATACATATCCACATAGTTTTTATGTTTGTCATAAACATCCAACATACATTTAAACAAAATCTCAAAAGATGACTTAAGTTTTATGAAAGACAAAAGTTGCATATAATAAAAACACAGAATCCATCTTCATTGATATCCGCCACGGCTCCCCTTCAGTCTTCATACCCTAGGACCTGAAATTTACATGCTAAAAGTCAACACAAAGGTTGAGTGAAATCATAATTTGTTTGGTAATTGGTGACCACAAGATCGATGTAAAATAGACTCTAAAACACATTTAGTAGTCCAAAACGTTTTATTAGTGCACTAAGCTCATGAACCCCCAAAGCCTTAACTAGTTTTGTGCCCCAAAATATAGAGATCTTGCCAACAACCTAAAGATATTCTCAATGTTAAATGCCCATGGTCAACTGTGACCAGAAATCCAGGTGGGATGTCATCCCCAAGATCTAATCCACAACACTCAGCGCTCACTACAATAGCAAATTGACGGCTCATGATATAGTAGTGGACTTAATTGTAAATAGTGTGTAACTTAGGCAATAATATTCAGGCCAGTAATCTGGATAGCATACAATTTAAAACACAATTGAAAACACTTAGAAAAACACACTTTGTGGTCCAATAGTAAAATAAGCAAGGTAATTCACACCCGTAGAGTTTGAAAAACATTAAGAAGTAAAAAGGGGCTATGAACCACCTTGATGGTACTGATAGTCCAATAATACACAGATAAAATGTCACGACAAAACGTGCGTTGCACACCTATTTAAATTAAGTCGAAAAGTACCAGAGTAACTATTCAGTTTTAACATTCAATATAATCTTATAGTAGTTACGTCGTGCTATCGTTCGGGCTATCATAATTAAAGAGGTCATGACATGACGTTCGAGGATTAGATACTTCAAAACGTAAATCCAACAACATCGTGCGATATGACGCCATCCGAAGAGGCCTCATTATGAAACTCCCTAGTAATATAGCACTTTGATAACCACTCAATATTCTATATAGCATAATCACCGACTAATCGTTTTAGTAAAATAATATTTATAAAGTGAAAACGTTTATAAATATACTTTTCGTAAAATGAACCTAAATATTGGTCGTTTAAGCCGTGCTTCGCGTCTACCTCAAGTCTTCGTAGTACGACGTAGCGATCAAAATATACATATTTAAGTTTTTAAGATTCATGCGAAGAATAGTAAAATTACTGTTCACCAACAGCTCGTTCGTCGTATTAATTATCGTAAACTCGTAAACGCATAACTTATTCGTTTTAACTCCGATTTTAGAGAATCCTTCGAGTACCTTCTCGTTATTTAAAAAGTTATATCAATATTAGATTGTTTTAAAAAATAAAAGTTGCCTGTAAATGAATAGTAACTTTATAAAAATATTTTTTATAAAATATTTATAGTCGTTAAACTCGTTTTTACCAGTATCTTTTTGCGTTATAGATCGGTTTTCGAGTTTCTTATCATTATGGCATCGTCATGTAGGCGTATTATTTTTATAAATATCATTACCGTACGTCTAAGTTCGAATTTTAAACAGCCATATGTAATTTAAGGTTGTATACTTTTAAAATACTTGTTTTATGTATTATTATTCTTTAGATTTATTATAAAAACACTTAAAAACACATTTTACATACGTGGTACTTATAATAATATCCAATATCTCCCCTAGTCTTTTAAATTCATTGTAACAAGTTCAACAACCCTTTTACTTTCCATTAAATTCACATGTGAAAAGATTAAGAAACCTTATAAAACCCTAAATTTAACCTAAACCATGTTTATACTTAATCCATAGGTAACAACTTTTATTTTTACTTTTCCCATGATATAAAGGACCATATGACATAAGAATAAGTGTATAAATTGATAAACTCAAATAAAAACCCATTTTACACATTTAAAAGTCATTAGTGGTGATTTAGCCGTAAATAACATATAACACATAAAATCACAACAATTAAAAGTATGAAAGATTTAGAAAGACCTTAGTGATGATGTATAGGATGTAAAATGAATGCTAAACCCGTGTTTAGATTCAAAACCAAGCTTTCAAGCTTATAACCCTAGATTAGGTTTCCAAGACCCTAATCTTACTTTTTTCTTTCTAATACTTGCAAATGGTGATCCAAGGCTTGTAAACACCTTAGAATACCTTAAGTATGTTGTGTATAGGGTTGTATAATCTTAGAAAATCAAAGTATGGATTTAGTTTGGCAAGGGTTTTGTGCCGTGGGTTTTAGTGTATAAAAGAGAGAAAGAAAATGAAATTTTCAAGTATAAGAGTATGAAAATTTTACTCATGCATGCATGCCTATTTATAGTAAAAATATCTCCCAAACCGTCACCATAGGATACTTCTAACCCTAGGTTTAAAGTTTAACTTAACAAGTTGATAAAGGTTAGAGATATTTAATTAAATACTAGATATTATTTACAAAGATGAAAAGTCTTGGTCTCACCTTGTAAATTTCGGCATATATATATATATAAGATGTAATTTTTGATTATTTTGAGTATTGGGTATAATCGTGGGTATTCGTTTAGGCGTAGTTAGGTTTTAGAACTTCCGGGTATGCCTAAACGTATTTTATTATGAAACGTAGCATTTACGTAGCCAAAGTAAAATAAGAATGAACAAATTTATAAATTATCCTACATAAAAATCATATAACCCTTGCTTTGATGTAAACAATTAATTGTTTAATGCCGTATTACATTGTAATGATCTTTTCAGTCCTAACGCGATTTAGTTAACGATTAAAATTAAAAGTGAACGCGTACGAGAAAAAAAATAATAGTGATAGTAAATAGTACTTAAATGAACTGAATTACGAATGATCACATTCCTTCCCGTTAAATGAGCCTTGTCCACAAGGCTCAAGTTGTGACATTTGAACGAAGGTCGGGTTCCGGAGATAAGATGCGATATTTTATCCGGAATTGGTCTACCTCGTTCCCTAAGGTATAACTCAGCTCCTTGCCGAAGTTCCAACGAACCATTTTGACTAATGGGATTCTTCTTCGCTTTATCTTCTTCCTCATCTCGTTTCCATATCTCAAGAGGTTCCTTCAACAAAACGAAAGATTTCATCATCTCAGATCTCATCCAAAGGCACTTGAACTTCTGGGCTCCGCCAAACATTTCTTGAGGTTTGACACAAAAACGTGTCGTGAACAAACTTAGCTCCTGGTAACTTCAGTCGATAAGCCACCGGTCCAACACCTCGATGATTTCAAATGGTCCGACATAACGTGGTGCGAGTTTTTCATTTCTTACCATATCTAACCACTCCTTCTCCAGGAAAAACCTCATAAACAATCGGGCTCCAACTATCGAATCAAGAGGCTTACGTCTCTTTATACAGCATAGCTTTTCGGGCGACTTCTTGCGTTGTCATCTTTCCTTGAATTGAAAAATCTTCAGTCGTTCTTGCTATAATTTTCTGGTCCAATAAGCTGACTTTCTCCAAGCTTCAGTCCATATTAGGGGATCTACATTCCCCCCTACAGAGCCACAAATGGAGCAACACTTAATCCTTGTTGTTAACTGTTATTATAAGAAAACTCAATCAATGGAAGATGAGTACCCCCAACTGCCACCAAAAATAATCCATAACACAGCTCGAAGCATATCCTCCAGCGCCTGAAAATAGTAAGCTCATATACGAACCATCTGACTCGTCGTCTGAGGGTGGTAAGCTGTACTCATGCTAGGTCTGAACCCAATGCTTCCTGAAGAGCCTGCCATATAGTATGACGTGAATCGACCATTTATCACGAGACCATACCTTATCCTTCAAGGATTAACAAGGAGAAACTCCGTGAAAAAGACGATCTTTTAGCTTTGAAATTTATGGAAATTTTTTGGATGCTCCACTTTCGAGCTAAATTTCGCGGATGCTCTCCTTCACATGCCCAAATTTGCACAAATGTTTAGGAAGCTCCTAAACAACAAAGATAAGATTCTTGACCTAACCAAAACACCGGTGAATGAAAATTGCTCGGCGGTTATCCTCAAAAAGTTTCCTGAAAACCTTGGAGACCCCGGCAGATTTCTTATACCGTGTGATTTTCCAGAGATGGATGTATGCTTAGCCTTGGCCAATCTCGGTGCAAGCATCAACCTAATGCCTTTTTCCATATGGAAAAATCTAAGTCTCCCAGATTTGACCAAGACCCGGATGATACTTGAACTTGTCGACCGATCGATTTCTAATCCAACCGGTATTGCCGAGGATGTTTTCGTGAAAGTTGGAACATTTTTCTTTCCAGCCGACTTTATGGTCGTTGATTATGTTGTCGATCCTCGGATTCCTTTGATTCTTGGGAGACCCTTCTTGAGGACGGCACGAGATTTGATTGATGTTCACGGTGCACAAATGACCCTTCGTCATGATGACCAATCCGTAACATTCAAAGTTGGTGATACTAAGACATTCTCCTACAATACTATTGAATCGGTTAACCGAATCGATGTCATCGACGTAGCTTGTGAGGAGTTAGCTCAAGAGGTACTTGGATTTTCGAACATTTCCGAGAGTGGCAATCCTACCCTAACTTTGGAACCAATCCTTTTTACCTCACCTCCCTCTCTCACTCCTTTTTGAGGAGGTGAATTCATGTTGGAAGAGATCAAAGGTCATCTTGCTGATAATTCATTTTTACCTGGAATTGATGATGCCAACTGTGATCCGGAGGGAGACCTTCTCTTCCTTGAGAAGTATTTAAACAATGATCCGATTTCTTCTCTCCCTCCAAGTGACCAAAAATTTGAGGAACTTAAGACTGTTGAATCTTCTAGTGATTAACCCCCCGAGCTTGAGCTCAAAGACTTACCACCTCATCTTGAGTACGCATTTTTGGAGGGTACCGATAAATTACCCGTCATAATCGCTAAAGGCTTAAAAGATGAGGACAAGACCGCTCTTCTTAAGGTTCTTAGATCACATAAGCATGCTATAGCCTGGAAGATTTCTGATATTAAGAGGATAGATCCACAGTTTTGTACCCATAAGATTTTGATGGAAGAAAACGCTAAACCCACTGTCCAACATTAGAGACGGGTTAATCCTAAGATTCATGAGGTTATCAAGCAAGAAGTTATCAAACTTCTGGATGCCGGATTAATCTACCCGATTTCTGACAGTCCCTGGGTTAGCCCAGTCCACTGTGTCCCTAAAAAGGGAGGCATGACTGTTGTTACCAATGAGGAAAATGAACTGATACCTACTAGGTTGGTAATGGGATGACGAGTTTGAATCGATTACCGAAAACTTAACGATGCAACTCGAAAGGACCATTTCCCACTACCCTTTATGGACCAAATGCTCAAAAGACTAGCCGGGAATGAGTATTATTGCTTCTTAGACGGATTCTCTGGCTATTTCTAGATCCCGATTGACCCCCTTAACCAAGAGAAAACGACTTTCACCTGCCCCTACAGAACCTTTGCCTATCGTTGCATGCCATTCGGTCTATGCAATGCTCTAGGCACGTTCCAACGGTGTATGATTTCCATCTTTCACGATATGATTGAGAAAACCATGGAAGTTTTCATGGACGATTTCTCGGTCTTTAGTGATTCTTTCTCCTCCTGCTTGGCCCATTTAGACAAGATGCTTCAAAGGTGTGAAGACACCAATCTTGTCTTAAACTGGGAAAAATGCCATTTTATGGTCAAAGAGGGAATTGTCCTCGGCTATAAAATTTCAAAAAACAGGATTGAGGTTGATAGGGTCAAGGTGGATGTGATTGCAAAGCTACCTCATCCCACTACCATTAAGGGTATTCGGAGTTTTCTCGGTCACTCCGGATTCTACCGACGATTTATTCAGGATTTTTCTAAAATCGCCCGGCCGATGACCCACCTTCTCGAGAATGAAACTCCGTTTATCTTTTCTAAGGAATGTGTCGATGCATTTGAGACCTTAAAGAAAAAATTGACTGAAGCACCAATTCTAGTTGCCCCCGATTGGGACCTACCTTTTGAAATCATGTGTGATGCAAGTGACTTTGCGGTAGGTGCGGTCTTGGGGCAACGAAAGACCAAACACTTTCAACCAATACACTATGCAAGCAAGACTATGACCGACGCTCAAGCTCACTATACTACTACGGAAAAAGAGCTTTAGCCGTAGTATATGCTTTTGAGAAATTCTGGCCATATCTTGTCTGTCAAAGTCAATAGTGTACACAGACCACTCGGCTCTTAAGTATCTCCTTGCTAAGCAAGATGCTAAACTGAGATTGCTGCGGTGGATTCTCCTCCTCCAAGAATTTGATGTCACTGTTCATGATAAAAAGGAGCTAAGAATCTTGCCGCTGACCACTTGTCTAGACTTGAAAATTCTCACCAAGATGTTCTCAAGAATAAGGAAATTACCGAAACATTTCCTCTTGAAACTCTTGGTATGGTAACTTTCCGTAGTGATGCTAATACCCCATGGTTTGCCGATCTTGCAAACTACCATGCGGGGAATTTTGTTGTGAAAGGGACGTCGTCCCAACAAAAGAAAAAATTCTTCAAAGATGTGAAGTATTACTTTTTGGACGATCCCTACTTGTTTAAGATATGTGCGGATCAAGTGATTCAGCGATGTGTTTTTGGCCAAGAAGCCGTGGGCTGATAAAAGTTTGCTGCATCTTGCCGGCTCACAACCGATGTTGTAGCCTTCTAAAGAAAGCCCATAGTATTAATCCGTGACTGATAAAAGTTTGCTGCATCTTGCGGCTCACAACCGATGTTGCAGTCTTCAAAAAGGTCGAGGATTACCGTTGCTTAAATAAGTGTAATTGTATATATGTTAAATGTTTGAATAAATATAGGGAAAATCTCTTTTTCTTTAATTTAAATATATTTTTGAACTAAGATTAATTTGCTTTAGTTATAGTATTTCTTTGTGTAAACGGGAAGTCCAAGGGTTTTAAATCCGAAGGTCCGTGAGTCCCGATACTAGTCTCTGTGAGGTGTCAAAAGCCTGGTCACTTAGCCGCAAGGTTGGGATGTGCCGAGACGAAAGTCGCTACATGGGATGATCTCGCCTTCAAACTCATTATCCTTGGGGGGAACGTGAAGCTTAGAAATATTGCAGCTTTCTAAAAGTGTTGATCCATGGTTGAAATTTGAAATTAGCACACTCACATCATATAATAATTGTCGGGAGCAAAAAGTTCACAAATTGCAAATATGAGTAGTGTTAGCATCCTTAACTTGTACTTAACGGTGATTTCGTTTTAAGCTTAGTTGGGACAAGTGAAAAGTCGGGAACGATGAATTTATCCTTTTTGGGCATTTTAGGATTGAAATGCTTCTTATTCCGTGACCCGAAAAGTTATGAAAATAATGAAAGTCCGAACATGTTAGTTAAATAAGAAAAAATGAAAAATACAAAAATATTAGTTGTAGTTAGTGTAAATATAAAAAAATGGTGAAAACGGGGCTTTTCAAAGCTTTTGATTCTTTATTTCCCCTTGGCGAACACTTAGCTACTTTTCTAGGTAATTAGTCGAGGGGGATTGAGATTCTTAGCTTTCTTAAGTGTTTACGTATAGCATTGCGTGAGGACACGACAATATCTTAGTATGGGGGATTTTGGTATGTGTTTAAATACACATACCTTTGTCCATTAAAAACGAGCTTAAATGACCAAAAACGTACCAAAAATACACTTTATGTATGTTTTGCATTTGTATTGTGCAGGTTACGGATATTCAAGAAAAGGACGAAAAACGAAGCCAAAACGACAAAACCAAGCACGGGAATGTGAAGAGCGTGAAAAGTCAAAGTCAATCAAGGTCAAAGTCAAAAAGTCATCAAAAGTTAACCCCGAAAAAGTCAAAGGTCAAACCCGAAGCCAAAACCGAAGAAATTCTTAATGCGCTACCATTACCCATCTAATGGGCCGTTGTAACAACCCCCAAAATCAGGTAGCAGCGGAATAGTAACATTGGGGTGCTACTTCAAGTACAACAAACAAGATATAGGAATTGACCAAGAATGGGCATTTTAAGATAATATTTCATTTATAGCAAAATATCAGAGTTAATACATTAGGTCCCATAAGTTTTTGATGTCAAAAACATCCAACATACATTTAAACAAAATCTCAAAAGATGACTTAAGTTTTATGAAAGACAAAAGTTGCATATAATTTAGATAAAACACAGAATCCATCTTCATTGATATCCGCCACGGCTCCCCTTCAGTCTTCATACCCTAGGACCTGAAATTTACATGCTAAAAGTCAACACAAAGGTTGAGTGAAATCATAGGTTTGTTGGTAAATTGGTGGACCACAAGATCGATGTAATAATAGACTCTAAAACACATTTAGTAGTCCAAAACGTTTATTATTGCACTAAGCTCATGAACCCGAAGCCTTAACTAGTTTGTGCCCCAAATGTATAGGATGCTTGCCAACAACCTAAAAGTATTCTCAATGTTAAATGCACCATGGTCAACTTGTGACCAGAAATTCCAGGTGGGGATTGTCAGTCCCGATAGATCTATCCACAACACTCGCGCTCACTACAATAGCAATTGACGGTTCATGATATAGTAGGGACTTAATTGGCAATAGTGGTAACTTAGGCAATAATATTCAGGCAGTAATCTGGATAGCATACAGTTTAAAACACTTTGAAAACACTTAGAAAAACACTTGTGTCCAATAGTAAAATAAGCAATGTAATTCACCCCTTAGAGTTTGTAAAACAATTAAGTAGTAAAAAGGGGGCTATGAACTCACCTTGAGTACTGATAGTCCAATAATCACAGATAAAATGTCACGCAAAACGTTTGATGCAACCTATTTAAATTAAGGTCGTATAAGTACCGAGTACTTCAATTTATAACATTCAATATAATCTTATAGTAGTTACGTCGTGCTATCGTTCGGGCTATCATAATTAAAGAGGTCATGACATGACGTTCGAGGAGTTAGGATACTTTAAATCGTAAATCCAACAACATCGTCGATACGCCATCCGAAGAGGCCTCATTATGAAACTCCCTAGTAATATAGCACTTTGATAACCACTCAATATTCTATATAGCATAATCACCGACTAATCGTTTTAGTAAAATAATATTTATAAAGTGAAAACGTTTATAAATATACTTTTCGTAAAAATGACCTAATTTGGTCGTTTTAAGCCCGTTGCTCGCGTTTCTTACGTCCACGTCTTCGTAGTAAGACGAGTGATCAAAATATTATATTTTCAAGTTTTTGATTTTCTGCGATGAATAGTGTTTTTACTATTCACAACAGCTATATACTCGATTTTATACTTTTAATTACGAAAAACCCGTTTTAGTCGTATCTTATTCGTTATAGCTCCGTTTTTATCGATTCTTTCGAGCACGTTCTCGTAATTGAAAGTTTTATCATATTATGGATGTTTATAAAGTATAAGTTTCTGTGGTGAATAGTACTTTTTATAAAAATTGTTTTATAAAAGTATTAACTATCTTAAACTTGTAAATGGCGTATCTTCTTCGTTATTAATCGGTTTTTCGAGTTCTTTATGACCCATCGATCCTTGTGACATGTAGTATTTTATAAAATCATAAAACATATATGTAAATTTTAAATTACAAAACAGCCCCTAAGATATTTATTTCTAAAATGTGTTTAAAACTTGTTTTATGTATTAATTAGTTTAGTAGTTTACTTTAAAAAAACTAATAACCATATTTTACATATGTGGTACTTATAATAAAGTCCAATATCATCCCTAGTCCTTGTAAATTCATTGTAACAAGTTTAACCCTTTTACTTTCATTATTTTCACATGTGAAGATTAAGAAACATTATAAAACCCTAATTTAACCTAAACATGTTTATACTTAATCCATAGGTTAACATACTTTTATTTTTACTTTTCCATGATCCATGAGGTTAACATACTTTTATTTTTACTTTCTCATGATATATTAGGACCATATGAACATAAAGATAAGTGCATATAATCATCAACATAAATAATAACTCATTTAACAATATTACGAAAGTTCCTTATTGTGATTATGTCTATAACTTAACATGTAACTGTCAGACATCAAAATTTGTAAGAAATAAAAGTATCAGAAGGCAATTAATAAAACCTTACGTGATGATGTAAGCAGATTGAAATAAAGTTCTAAACCCGTGTTATAGACTAAATCCCAGCTTTCAAGCTTATAACCAAGATTAGGTTTCCAAAACCCTAATCTTTTCCATTTTTCTTCTTCAATAACTAGCAAATGATGTAACCACTGCTTGTAAACACCTTAGAATACCTTAAGTATGTTGTGTATAGGTTGCTATAAACTCTTATAAAATCAAAGTATGGATTTTAGTATGGCAAGGGTTTTGTGCTCTGGTTTTTAGGTATTAAAAGCAGAAATAGAAAATGAAAATTTCAAGTATAAGAGTATGAACAAATTTTACTCAGCATGCATGCCTATTTTATCGTCAAAAATATCTAGCTCAACTTAACCATCGGTTTACTTTTTCTAATCCCTAGGTCAAGTTTTAACACAACAAGTTGAATAAAGTGCAAGAATTATTTCTAAAATATCATTATAATATCTAGACTAATTATTTACAAGCTTGAAACTTCTTTGGTTATCCTCAATAATTTCGCGCACATAATACTTATATATATGATGTACACATATTTACTATTTTGAGTATTGGGTATTAATCGGTCGGGTCTTCTTGTTTAGGTCGTAGATTAGTTTTAGAACTTCCGGTAATCTAAACGCATTTTATCGTGAAACGTAAGCATTTTAACTTACCATAAAAAAATAAAACATGAACAAAGCGTTATTAATTATCCTCATAATAATCATAACACACTAGCCTCTGATTAAAACTTTACAATCGTGTTTACAAGCCCGTTCTACATTGTTATGATTCATTTTCAGTCTACCGCGATTTAGCTTACAACGATTACAAAAATAAAAGTGCAACGCGTACGCGAAAAAAAAATAGTGAAAATAACTAGTTTTGAAAAATGACCTAAAAATACGGAATATGTTTTATACAACACCTACTAAGCCCTAAAGTCTTAAGCGCATTTCACAATCCATATGATGGATGTCTAAGGTGACTATTTAAACCCTCATCGGTCACCCCCGACACCATGCCCAAACATTTACCAATTCGTTTACACACTTTTTTAGTGTCAACAATCATACCCAAAATGAATATCTTTTCAGTGTCACTTTACCATTTTTTTTTTTTCTAAACCACACCCTAATTTACCTTTATAAATTTTACCAAAAATAACAGGTTCAATATCATGAGTCTACTAACTCCATGATTTTTCTACTAATATCTTTTAACTCCTTAATGCCACAAACTCAAATCAAACTTCCAACTACCACATATTCGGATCTACTCGAACCACTAAAAAGTTTGGACCTCAAAACAATACTTAGACTCCACAATAAAGAAGCTCTCCACACTTTGGAGATTTTTTACATAGACATATGAACTAACACTCATGTAAGTTGTGCTAATCCTAAATTCTAATTTTAAAGTGGGGGTTTTCACACCTCGTAATATGACCCGAATTTAACAGCTTTGACATACTTTTCTCTTGTAATCACACCAATTGACCTAACTCTCGAACTTGAAATCGTTTCGATGCCAGACAATCTGGACAACCTAACACACTGAGCATACAACATAGGCACCGGCAGCACATCAATTCTATGGCTCAACCTTTAGATATTCCACGAACACTACACACAGCCTTCAAATTCCCTGCTCAAACCTAAATCAAGTTCTAACGCCATTCTAAACCCTAACCGAATACATCATCATGCTTTATAATCATACCTAATCATTATTAACCAGTTTAATTATCATTCAATTTACAGATTTTATAAAACCTAAATATCCCATCTTTAATACTTGTTTAGCATGAATTCTAATGCATTAAAACAAACAAAGAAGTCATATTTTGCTACCTTAAACTCTGACATTCTTAAACCACAAAAAATCCATAACTTGAAAAATAATATTTCTTCATCTTCTCATGCTCTTGAATCTTTTGGCCATTCCAAAGTATAGGGGGATTGAAAAGTGTTTTAGAGATAATAAGGTTTAGTATTTATAGGATTAGAATCCAAGTTAGAGTCAAATTTGTTTCCTTTTTTTTCTTCCTAAACCCATAACCGGCCGATCACCCTTATCTTTTCTTTTTTTATTTTTTTTATTTAATTATTAATTACTTAATTACTTGCATTCACCCCTTAAATGTATTTAATTAAAAACCTAAGCTCTTATTTGAGTATATCTTTTGCGTAAACTCAATCTACTAAACTTATCAAAACTAAAATAATAACTTTTCATTTTCAACCCAAATTTCCAAAACTAGAAATTTTACATTTTCCTTAACCTAACTTCTAAAACCTAATATTATCTTAAATCACTAACACAAAATACATATACGTAATAATTACTTACACAATTAACACGAAACCGTTTAAATCACCAAAAATCATTTCCTTGTCACCAAAAGTGAACGAAATGAACTTAACTAAATTCACCACCATTCCAAATCTTATTGAGATGATCACACTCAATAGATTGATTACCAACTCCCACATAAGCACATATAAACACATATATTAACGCATAAACCATACATTGCAACAAGTACATAAGTCAATACTAACAAGTTGACTAACCTGCTAAATCATGGTTGTCACAATATCCCCTCCTTTAGGAAATCTCGTCTCAAGATTTAACTAGCTGATTCATCAGCTCGATCAACAAACAACTGAGGATACTTAGACTTCATAAAACCTCAAGCCGCTCCAATAAAGTAAACTCAGGACCCACGCTTCAGAACTCCCAACGAATTTCCTCACAGCAAAATCCTCACTACGCGTATTAAACCTATAACTTCACGGTCCATTATCTCAACAGGTTCCTCAACAAACAACGAAGAGTCTTTCAACCTTAATCTCATTTCTTCGTTCATTTACCTTTTCCAATGGCACATGCAAACTAGCTATCCGCCAACAATTTCTTTAGTTTGACCACCATGAAACGTGTCAATGTACTCCACTCAATTCTCCGTCATCTCAACCGATAAAGCTACAGACTGAATTCTTTCAAGAATCATCAAATGGCCCTCACAAACCCTCAGTGCTAACTTACCCTTATTCCCAAAGCAATTACACCCTTTTTCCTAAGGCAGGACACTTTTAGCTAACCGACTCCCACCTCAAACTCTACAACGGTTTGCGCCTATTACTAGCATAGCTCTTTTGACGACTCCTCGCCGCTTTGACGCATCCTCTTTATCAACACCACTATTATCAGGTCGTTCTTGAACCCAATACAGGTCCCAATCAAATCTACTTCCGTCCAATCTCAGCCCATAAAATAGGCGACTTACATTTCCTTCCATACAAAGCTTCGAACGAAGCACACCTTATGCTCGAATGATAGCTATTATTATAGGAAAACTCAGTCAATGGTAGATGAACATCCCAGCTACCACCAAAATCAATCACACATGCCCTAAGCATATCCTCCAAGGTCTGAATCGTACGCTCACTTTGACATGCCCGTTTAGGGAATGACATAAGCCGTACTAAATAACCAACCATCGTCCCTCAAGCCTTTTGGATAGTCTATGCCATCATCGCGAGTAAAATCTCGTCCATCTTTATCCTGAAATTAATCGACACAAGAACTCCATGTCGCCCCGCGCACTATTTCATCGAGATGTAAATCCTTTGCCAATCTATCCGTACTAAGTCATCCCGTATAGCCATGAAAATAAGCACCGACTTAGTCATCTATCAACTAAGACCCAATCGCGGGTCACTGGCTATTCTTTGACTTATCTAGGTAAGCTTTATAAAATCCATAGTGATCTTATCCCATTTCCATTCTGGTATTTTAGGTTGTTGCAATAAGCCTGAAGGCCTTTGGTGTTCTGCCTTTACCTTAAAACACGTCAAACACTTACTAACATATGTAGCAATATCTCTTTTCATTCCCGGCCACTAGTACATATCTCAAAGATCATGGTACATCTTATCCGCTCCCGAATGCATAGAGTACTTAGACTTGTGGGCTTCATCCATGATCACCGTTCTCACTCCACCTACTAATGGAACCCATATACGATCCATGAAATACAAACTCTCGCCCTCCTTCTTTTCCATATGTTGATCTAAACCATGCAAGCTTTCTGTAAGTATATTTTCCTGCTTTAACGCCTCACTCTGTGCTGCCTGTATTTTCTCTCTCATTCTAGTCTGAATGGTCATAGCCATTTCCCTTACACGTCTTGGTTTCAGTCGCTCCTTCCTACTCAACGCGTCAGCCACAACGTTCGCCTTACCAGGATGGTAGCGAATCTCACACTCGTAGTCACTAAACAACTTGATCCACATCCTCTGACGCATATTCAGCGCATATTCAGCTCTTTCTAATCTAATATGTGTTGAAGACTTTTGTGATCCGTATAGATAACACTTTTTGTACCATACAAATAATGCCTCCAAGTCTTAAGGGCAAACACAACCGCTCCCAACTCTAAGCCGTGCGTCGTATAGTTCTTCTCATGGATTTTCAGCTGCCTTAATGCATAAGATGTAACACCCCCAAATTGGGTCGCAGCGGAATATGAGTCCGGGGCATGTTACTTTATGGATCAACAACACAAGAGATA
>BQNB010078605.1:0-24604 GCA_026074375.1 Tanacetum coccineum | reverse complement strand
ACCAAAACCAAGTGTTACAATGCTCACATGACCATGCACTCCCCTAAATCAGTATACAGCGACGATACGTCTACAACCAACGGTTACAAAAATATCAGAAACCGAGTTTCAAAACTAATGGTGGATTCCACCCCCAATTCTCTCAAACATCTACACTGATTAGTTAAAACTACAACAAACCCGCTTGACATAAACTAACAAAATGCAACAAAAATCAAAAATAACAATATGAAAGCCACACATAGCGGTTACCTGATATTGAGTTTAATACGGCTAACGGTGATGAAGAACCTGATGTATCTACTCCAGTTCATGAACATACGAACCTGAAAACACCATAAAAAACACCCATAAACCAAATGTCTTACCGAAAAGTGTGATCAAATAAAACGGACAGTGCCAGTCGTCATCATCCCACAAAAACTCACCAAAGAATTGGCAACCTTTAACCTTAAAATCACTTACATGGAATTACAACACTGGTGTCTGCATTTATCTTGTTCATCACGATGATTCCCGGTGACATCAACACGTGGGGCTGCAAATTCATAAATAATTTATGTGCTCAGTGATCGATTGGAGGATAATTGATTTAGGGTTATCGAAATGCAACCACTCACATTAAACTCACAAATATCAATTGCATAACTTACAATCAACACTTCAATCTCACAAACACAGTTATTAATTCATTATACACAAAGTATAAAATATACCTTGAAATCAGATCATGAAACGAAACCACAACTTTTTTGTTGTTGTTGATGAATCGCCGTTGCCCATAACTTTCTGTAATCAACCCTAATTTTGTTTGGAGATAATGGAAGGTGGGATTGATAGTGATAAGTGTGGCTAACGTGTTTTGTTCTCAAATTAAGTGATTAAAAAAAAGCTGGATCATGTGGGAGGGGTGGGTTGGTATGATGGGGTCGGGTTTTAGGTAGGAGCGGGTCACCCTAAAAAACCCAATCAAACACACACAAAACCGGGTCGGGTTAAAAAGGGAGCACCGACTGATTTTTTTATTAATATTTTTAACAATAAAATATTAAAACAATTCCCACTGATTGTATGCGTACAAGTTAGGCTCACCCGCGCTCTGCTGCGGGATGTTTGGCGGCCGGTGTTTTCGGTTGGACGTGTTAGAAGGTATATTTTTGTAAAAAAAAAAAAATTAACGGTCGTTAAGTAACGACCGATTTCAAGCACTGTTTTGGTGCATTCTAAAAAAAAAACTAACGGTCGACCGCTAGTGGGGAAAGGGGTATTTTATAAAAAAAAATTAAAATGAGGGTAGTTTTCGTAATTTAACACATAGTGCGAGGGGGTATTTCGTAAATATTTGAGGGGCTATTTCGTAAATAAAAAAAGGAACGGGTCGGGGCGGACCGGGTCGGGTCGACCCGACAATACCGATAACTCAAAAAGTGCGAGTGAATATTTTGAAAAAAAAAGCAAAAAAACAATTTAAAAAAAAAATTAAAAATGTTCGGACCGGGTCGGGTCAACCCGGTGCATTTAATGCAACTTAATGCACCTGAAGCGCGTGGTTAGTTCTATTGTTATTCATAAAAAAAACAGACCGATGACTCAAAAAGTGCGAGAGAGTATTTAAAAAACAAAACAATTTTTTTTTCTAAAAAAAAAAACCGATCGGACCGGGTAGGGTTGACCCGGCGTATTAAATGCACCCCGGTCAACCCGGTGCATTTAATGCACACTAAATGCAAAAGGCCATTTAATGCATGCGAGAGGGTAATGCCATATAGCGAGAGGTATATCGAAGGAAAAAAAAAGGAAAATTTATTTAGAAACATTGGAAAAAAAAAGAAAAAAAAAAAGGCAAACGCCACTCCGATGAGCGGACGATTAATCGGAGCGCGAGGTTTGAGAGAAACTTAAAGTTTTTATTCATAAAAAAACAGACACATAATACAGGTATTGAGACATATAAGAACGGAAAATTAGTCAAACCATTAATATCAACAAAACCACAGAACTACAACAAAAATGACACAAAAAAAAAAAAAAACGATGACTCCAAAATGACCAGAGGCGAGAGGGTCATTCCGAGAAAAAAAAAAAGGTTAAATATTAATTTTAAAAATTTTTTGAGAAAAAAAAAGAACGGGACGATTTAGACGAGCGCGCGTAGAGGAGAAACTTAAAGCGCGAGGTTTGAGTAAACTTAAGTATTTATTCATAACAAAAACAGACCGACGACATCAAACACACGTGCGAAGAGGTTATTTCCGAGAAAAAAAAAAGTTTATTTTAAAACTTTTTTTTTGAGAAAAAAACAGGGAAAAAAAGTGGATAAAAAAAACAAAGGTAAAAAAAAAAGGGAAAAAAAAAGGGGGAAAAAAGCCCTTCATATAAATGGCGGTCAAAACACTAATGAAACCACGGTTTATTGTGGGGTCGGGTCCCCCTTAAATGGATTGTTGTAGAATATTTATAGAAAACTTAAACATTTTAAAAAAATGAGGGATAAAGCAGTAGAATCAACCAACAACTTATTTAAAAAAATTTATCGGATATGGTACGTGTGACTCTCAAAAATTATCGCTTGGATACGTGATACTTATTAATAAAGTGTTATCCATTTTCACATTGTTGATGAACGTGATCATACGTCATTAGGCAAACACGTGGCACATCAATAACGGAGTGCTGACACGTGGCACATCAATAACGTGACACATCATCAAAATGTGCAAATGAGAACACTTTATGTAAGTACACGTACCAAATCGATAATTTTTTAAGTACACCTACTAAATCGATAAATTTTGAAAAGTTCTTTGCACGCCTTTCTAGAAATGATTCTTACTTTATTACACACCAATAACATGATACAACACTCTCCACAATTACCAAAAAATCTGGTCCCCAACTCCCTCACTGTATTAAAAACCAAAAACTTGACACACATTTTCAACAACCATGGAGATCAAACAAGAAAACTTAGAAAACTATTTCATTGGAACCAAAAGAAAACCCCTCTTCAACAATGTTAATGTGACAACATTGTTGAAGAAAGTAAAAGAAGAAAGTGTTGTGCCACAGAATGAAAGTGAAGAAATCGAAATGAAAACCGACACTGAAATTAAGGACACTATTTCCAGGATGAAAAACAACTTGAAAAACTTTGCTTCTAAGCTCCGTGATGGAGGCGAAAAGCTTAAGGCCTCTTTGCGAAAATATGAAGACGAACTTGAACGTCGAAATAAGGTTGTTTAATCTTTATTTGTTTTCTTTGATAATTGTGTTTTTTGCTTAAATTGTACATTAGGGGTGATATTGATGTTACTATTTATAGTAATGATAGAAGTTATAGTGTGATTATTGCGTTTTCAGTTTGCGAATAATGGTATTTGCGAATAACTAGTGTAGTAGTATATGCAGTAAATTTGGTTTTGACTATCTAATTGTATAGGGTCATTATGCACCTAATTAGAATTTGCCGAAAACTTAAACAATTGATTATGTGGTTAGTAGGATTACAAATAATATAGGCACATCCAAACAGTATCTCGTGTCTGTATTGTTGCAGCCGACTATTTTATGTTACCTTCATGTATGTATTAAGGAAGCTTTACTATGAATAAGCTCCCGCTGTTACAAAGGTAGTCGCGCTTTGAAATTTGTCTCAGCAAAGGTTTTGCAAATGCTGTCATTCTCACCTGTTTCTGTAAATGTGTGCTACTTAAAATAAGTGCATATACCACATAATTTTCGCACCCAAATAAGGGTTATAACGTTCCCTTCTCTGCTACTAAGTACAGGGTTGTGATTATGTTAAGACTTAAGACCACAATTAAGTAACTAAGGATTAATAGATCATTGTTGTTTGTTAGCCGTTTAAGTTTTGATATAAACATGTCACACGGCAGGTAGTTGCTATCTCTTGTTACTGCATCCTTTGTGAAACGTGGGTTTCAATTATGCTAAGTTAAAGACATGTCATCAAATCACCATTATGCATCCTTACTATAGTTACTTGGTTTCATAATATATAGTTTTGCCTTCATTTGTTCACTGAGAGGTGATTAGGTGACAAATACAAAGTATCTTTTCTTTTATGGCTGCTCTGTTTCTTATTATATCAGCCTAATGAAATTGTGGTTTTCTTGTGAGATCTAATGTAATAGATTAAACCACCACCGGTGTTACCAGTGAACATCCCAGTATCAGCAGAAGTGGAGCCAAAGAGTCTACTTATATCGAGTCCAGCACCACCACCACCACCACCACCAGAGCCTCAACAAGCCCCAAATACTCATTCAGTCGATAGTGTGCAACATATGATCTCCAATGGTGATAAAAAAAATGATGCTTCTAACATCTCTTTTCCCAACCGCGGCCTTGCAGTAAACAAGCCATTATTTTCATCTGGGTAAGAAAAGTCACCTCTGTTTAGATGTTATGATATGCTCTCCTGATCTTCTTTAAATAGTATTGCACTAATTTATATTGTTTCTAACTAATATCTTTGGTTCACATATGTATTTGTAGATCACAGCATGGGGTTGCTACTAGTGTTCTCAATGAAGTAGTTACTCTTGCAACAGAATCAACAGGAAGAAAACCATCAGCATCTGGCAATGACGATCGCCCACCAGTGACTTTTTTAAAGAGTAGTAGTGGAGTATTCGTTCAACAGAATCAAGAGCAAGATATTGAATTGAAAACGGACTCTGAAATTAAGGAAACAATTGCCAGGCTTAAAAGGAACCTGGTAGCATTTGGTCATAAGCTGCATGATAAGGGTGAAAAAATTAAGGAATATATCCTAAGATATGAACATGAACTCCAACGTAGAAACAAGGTTTCAGTTATTTCGTTACCTATTTATATTAAAAGTTTGTGTTTCTGTTCCAAATTGTTAATTAGGTTCATTTAGGGGTGTATTGCTTATAATATCTGTAGTGTTTTGAAGTAGCTAGATAATTACTTTGCAATCGTAGTGTTTGTGTATAATGACATTAATTTTGATAGTGTGCTTGATAATCGGTTTAGGATTAGCTGCGTAAAAACTACTTTTGATTATCTGATTATCTAGGGTTCTTTGACATCTGAATCTAAGTTCTTTAATAATATAGAATATGCCCAAAGGCATACACAGTTGATCATCTGGGATTTACAATCACAGAAAACATAAGCACATCCAAACACTATCACACGTATGTTAGCAGATTTATTTATGTTTACTTTTTGAATTTTTCATATTTATATAATTGAAATTTACTATATATATCCAAGTTGAGTTATGAATTTTGTTTCAGTAGAGGTTTTGCAAGTGCTGTCAGTCCCTTATTATTTTGCAGACATAGATACTTGAAGTATAATGTCATAAACAACATTAATTTTGCCCCCAAAATAAGGTTATAATGGCCCATCATGTATTTTCTGGCTCTGTTTTCGAGTCGACTTTTCTGATTAAACACAAGTGAGGCACAGTATGTAGGCCTAAATCATTGTTGTTCGTTTGAAGTTTTAGCTTTTTGATAAACATGTCTTCTGCTACATGGAATTCAATATGGAGAATTGAATGAGCATGGCATGTAGTTCGTGTTTCTTGTTACTGTATCCTTGTGAGACGAGGGTTTTGGTTGTGCAAAGTTAAACATGTATTACAAAATTCACCATTTATGATGGTTATATTTTCATGTGTGCCTGCTCAGTTTCAGATATTGCCTAATGAAAGTGTTGTTCTTCTGTGAGAACTAACAGATTCAAACGCAGGGTTTATTACCCGTGAACATCCATATACAGCACAGAGAATCCAACGTTCACTTTTGTCACCAAGAACCAGCACCACAAGCTCAGCAACCACCACCACAAGAATGTCCACAGTCCACAGTGACCCATTTAGTAGACAGTGTGAAACAAATGGTCTCTAATGATGGTAATAAAGATGGTGATTCTAACCTCCCTTCTCGAGACCCACGTACAGAAACAAAGCCCCAACCCCTTTCCTCGTGGTAATGAAAAGTACCTCTGTATTAGATTTTAATGACAGGTTCTCGTCAAAGTATGAGCGAGGTACTATTGATTTGCCTACATTTGAATATGTTTCCGACATATAATATTTTTGCTTTACATATGTATTTGTAGATCACAGTATGGTGTTGGTGTTGCTGCTAACGGTTCAACTGTAAATGCTGATAAACATGATTCTTTGACTGATGAGAAGATGCTAACAATTGTTCATGAACTTGTTACTGTTGGCATAGCCCATACTGAAGTTGGCAAGGCTGCTGAAGTTTGCTACAAGGATCCCGTCAAAGCTAAAGTCTTGTTTGCTTTGCCAGGTCATCTGAGAAAATCTTATGTGCGCGGGTTCTTGTATCCAAGAAAATAGGGGCATGAATCATGTCTTTGGAGCATATTATGTATAGTCTAATGGTAAATAAGGCTCTCTGAAGTGATCTACTGATATTAGCTAGTGTTGGTGGTATAAGGCCTTTTCATATGGAATATTGATAACTACAGCACCCCCTGATATAGCTACGTACTTTGCTACTACTATGAATGAACCATGATATTGTATTGGATGATAAGTTTGATGTTACTGTTTTATGTCTAGGTGATACATTTATGGTTGATGGCTTGATGTTACAAAATCGTTGACAGGTCAACCTAATTGACCAAACCCATTTTGGCAAGCATAGTCGTATCGACCAATTACTATAGTATCGACCCATTACTATAGTGATATGTTAAACAAGCCTTTCTTTTCCTTCATTTAAGTTTGTGTTGCCAAAGTGATTTTCAGATGTTCAGAAGTGTAATTAGCTATATCAAAATGATATAGATTATGTTCAGACCATCGTTTTAGTTACTGGAAAATCGACTATCGTCAAACAACGTCTTAATCACAATATTAAGCGTGAGTCCAACAGTATTCAAGCTTCTCGGTAAGGTCCCACTCACCATGGCACAGCCATCTATTGTTCCCGACTCCCTTTAGAGCATTGTGTACCTTATGGTGCCATCATTTGGTGTTATTTTTTTCCCATAACACCATAATACATCGTAACACAAAAAACATCACTCCCTCCATAACACCACATTTCTGGTGCCGTCAAGTACCTTAACTTTTGGCGTTTTCCCATAACACGAGAAAAATACCTGAAAACGCTACTCACGGTGTGGGTCTCGTGCCATCATTTGGCGTTTTCTTGGATCATTTGGTGTGGTGGTGGTGGCTCGGCCCTCGAAAACGCGAGGTGCGGTGTGGATCTCGTGCCATCAAGTAGTGTTTTCGGGGATGGAGCTGAAGCTATAACTTAGGGTACCCCATGCTCTTATGGAGATGAAGTAGAGAAAGGAAGAATAGAAATTCGGTCCAGCACAAAAATAAACTTGTCTTTTTGTCTTTCTTTCGGCTCTTATTTACATATGAAAAATGGTGAGTGCACCTTCAGATGAATGTAGTGAGAAAATTTGTTGTTACAATCGTTAGTATAAAATGCACTACAAATCTATGAGTGCACACCCTTTAAAGTACTGAAAAATTATAAGGGTAAAGATTGTGAGAAAAAGAAAAATGAAGAAAAAAGAACTCAGATTTTTGCATCTGAATGTGTCTGCTGCACTTTGAAGAAGAAGATGACAGTCAAAGAGTCAATAGGTTAGTTGTAGTTGTAAGCCCACCTATTTCCCCTCCCAAAGCCCAACAACTCAAAACTACTGCTTTAGTGCTTTACATGTATCAATTTTATCACTTTTGTCGTTTTATTAGTTTGTCTAGTGTTTTAGACTTTTAATGTTACTGCTTTGATGAAAAAAGTTGAGATATACTTCTTGTTATTTTGGTACTTCTATTTTGCCTTTCATATCCTAAATTGGGAAATTAATCTACATGGAAATTTAACTTGTTTTTTTATAAGATGATCAAATGTCAAAGTTTGAGCTTATTGTTATTAGTGCCACAAGCTCAACATTAGTTTAGTTTCACTTATCTTCGTTTGTTATTTATGTTTGAATCGATCACAATAATATAAGAATTAAACATTATTTATTGAATATTAGGTGATGCTCTTAGTTACATTAGATTAATGGCCAAATTATAAAACATAAGGGTAAAATAGTCACTCACTACATACAATAGTCAAAATTCAAAAGTTAATTGATTGTTTAACAAAAAAAAAATTGCCAACACACAATAGCAAAACGTGGTAAGTTGGCTATACTTTTTTATAATTTACCCTAGATTAATATCAAAGCAAATCCTAACTGAAATAGTTGGTTCTAAATAACCAATAAAGTCTCGTATGACCCAAATTTGATAACCAATCGCGCATAGTTCAAATCACGAAAAACCCGACCCAAAAAAACCGACCCGAAAAAACCAACCCGAGCATCTAATATAATTAAAAAACCTACTATAAATGTGCATACCCTAATCCAAATTCCTGGATCCGCCACTGGTAGTGAGTATGTGTCTAAACTTATTAAAGAGTCTATTAGCTTATTCGAACCTGCTTAGATTTCATAAGCTCACTTTTGGTTTGGAAGGTGGTTTTCCATCCCTGGGTCATAATAAGCTCATAAGCAAAAAAACAAGGCAATACGGGCTTAAATAATATAACTATATAAGTTAGACCATAAAAGCTGATAGGCCTAAAAACAAATTCAAACAAACGACCACAATAATGCTGCGACCATAAACCATTTTTGTCGAACCAGAGACCAGAAAAATTGTCATCAAGGAGTCAAAGTTCGATATTTACAAATATTCACATGGCAAAACTTCTTGCTGAGAGGGCAATCGGTGATGCGTCCATACGCTAATATAATCATTCTTGTGGCTCATAAGTTAATGTGACCATTATGCGTGTGCGTCCGTACGCTAATATGTTCACCCTTATGTTTAATGTCTAACAGCTAACTTCTTATTGCTGCTATGTTTTGTAGCTTCGGCAGCTACTTATAAGTTACTAAATCTAAGCCTTTTCATCTCGAATATGATTTCAAATAAAAAATGATGAATGCGATACAATGCGACTATATTACAAACACAATGTGACGCATATGGCAGATAAGTCAGTGTTGATGGTGTTGATTACGTGGTTGAATCTGTTTGCTTGCTACATACGAATAAGTTAAGAATAAGAGCAATAGGTATCATGGCTAAACATAGCCATGTCATTTGGGCCCCACCAATGCCACATCATTTCAACACAACATCTCAAAATATCATCTCTCTCATAACACACCACTACTCATACCATTTGGCCCCACCCATCCACAAAACACACACTCAAACACAAATTAAAAATTAAAAAAAAAACTAGATATCTCTTTTTCCTCATCGGTTAACCAACGAAATGGAAAGTGACTAGCAAATGGCTAAGGCTGGGGTGTGGTGGCTAAGTAAATGGCAAACGCCACGTAGGAAGTGGCGAGGCTTTTAGCCACCATACCCCTTGCTCTAAGTGGCAAATAAATTAAAGTAGAGCTTTCTAATTGAAATCAACTAAAATCTACCAACAACAATGTATGTGAGTCTAATTACTCTTAGCACAAATACAACATATGTTTTAGCACAAATACAACATATGTGGATCGAATTACTAAAGCATAAAAATAACAGAAGTATAAAGATTATTCGATACTTTTTATTGAATCGAAGAAAAAACAAACATAACAACAAAATTGTAAATAAACAACAAAAATACACTAAATCTCGGCTTTTCTAACATACATTACAACGAGTTTTTCCTTCTCCGGTATCTCCTTATTTAGACATTGGACTTCCTACAATATCCACCTCCGTTTTGATCTAAGACCATTTAAAGACGCTAAAAATAACGAAACGATGTTTTTAGCGAGTTCAAGTAATGGAACTTTATCGTTGTCATCCGGTGCTTTTGGTGAATTAGGTTATTCTTGTAAAGTTAGGGAAGACATATATTTATGTTCTTTTGTTTATCGAGTTGGTGCTAAAGAAAGTTGTTTTGTTTATATAGATATGAGTTGAGCCAAATATGGTATGGTAGGGGATATGATATCCACTAACGTTCCATCTACTTTAGGATATTATCTATTGAGACACTGATTTCATAATGATTTTGGTTATAGTTGATGTTCAGAAAAAAATATGTGTATGTTTAAAAACTTATGTGTATGTTATCTTCAATGGGTTGAAAGGTTCAATTCTTAGATTAACCCGATTCTTGAATGTTTGGGATGTGTAATGTACTAAAATGGGAATTCAATCTTCAAGATATTTTCATCTATGCATAAGTTTTATTTTATTGTTTAATGTCATGTAAAAGAATTGTACTTAATTGGGGACGATTGTTGAAATTTTAGTGCAACTGAGGGTTCAAGTCACAACTGGAAATGAGTTTTGGTGTACGGAGTGTATACTTATTAATTCATTTAACCTCACTGACTCAAATAACGTTGTTGTATAAATTAGGTCAGTAAGTTACACTCTTTAATGAATGAACTTTGAACGACCTTATCTAGGAGTGATCTCATCAGAGGGTTCAACCCTTCAGTGAGAGAACTCATCAAAGAGTTCAACCGTTTAGTGAGAGAACTCATCAGTGAGTATAGTCAGGGAGCAAGCCCGTTCACTGAGCAGGCTCGTTCATTAAGCAAGCGCATCTGCGAGCAAATACATCAACAAGCAAGCAAGTAAGCTGATGAGTTTGTGACTTGCTGGAACTGATTTACTACTAACTTGTAATGGTCTTTTATCTATTCAAGCGAAGCTTTAACTGTGATTTAATATAATAGAAACATCATGCATGAGATACATACACAAATCCTAAACATTTATAGGGAAAGGGTTTTTGTATTTGTGCCTTAATCAAGAACATAAACACTTTGAATATTCCAAAGAAATATTCATGTAACCCAAGCAAATGTGGTCGAATAGTTTCTTTTTTTAAGTTATTTCGCGAGTTATTGTGATATTTTGTTTGATTATCTTTATCATACTATTGATAAAATCCCAACAGTTTCTTAATTTTTGCTAGTTTCAACCTAGTAGATTGGTACCTACCCATTTAGTGCATATATAATTAATTTGTAACACCTCAAAATTTGATGTTTGGTAATGCATATTTAAATAGTGTCTATGAGATTTTATAAAGATTTTTCAGTTAGTATTTAAAGAGATCAAGTTAGTAGATAACGATGAAGTTTATATGTTATAGATGAGTTAATCAATCCTAATGATGCTAGTATGATCATTATGTGTATATGTGATCGTGGAAAGCACGAGGAGCACCTAAACCAAGCATAAGGCGAGCAACAAATAGTATCGTTAGTAGTGAAGTTACATGTTATTAATGTTTACAATTTAATGCCTAAGTAATACCCGATATAGTATGGATGTGTATACGAACGAGAAGATAATCATGAAGAAACATGTATACGAACAAGATGATAGTCAGGAATGATCATGTTTACGAACATGATGATAGCCAAGGCACGAACGCGTATGTGAACTATAACAGTCATGTATGAACACGTACACAAATCATATGATAGTCAGATACGTTCATGTAGTCCTGTGTCAAAACCGTGCTTTTATGCACTCATGTCCTTTTTGGAATCGTGGTTTTATGCACTCATGTCGTGTGTGGAATCGTGCTTTTTAAGCACTTGTGTCTTGTGTGGAATCGTGTTTTTATGTACTCATGTCTTATGTGAATCGTGCTTTTATGCACTCATGTCGTGTGTGGAATCGTGCTTTTATGTACTCATGTCTTGTGTGAATCGTGCTTTTATGCACTCATGTCCTATGTGGAATAATAGTTCTTTATGCACTCAATCCTATGTGGAATAAAAACCCAGATTGCATCCGTGCAAGAGGTTAACATCTCCGTTCCATATATAGTTTATTTTTCGTTCAAATATAGTTTTAGTTCAGTTTCAGTTCAGTTTCAAATTAGTTTCTGTCACACCCCCAAAATCTGATAGCAGCAGAAAGGTAACATTGGGGTGCGACGTCAAGGCACAAAGTACACATCATAGTGAACGACTTTAAAAGAGACATTAAAAAAAACAAAGTTACATTTGATGCATGAAAATTTCAGATTTTAGCAACATAGGTCCCATAAGTTTCAAACCATATAAGTGTTTTCAAAAGTATATAAAGATTTGACAAAGTTTCCATCGAATGAAAATGACAACAAGCCTTCCCAAAGTGTGCAACCTCTCATCCAAGAAAATCATACCTTAGGACCTCTGATTAAAAAATGCTAAAAACGGTCAACAAAATTGTTTAGTGAAATTCAAAGGTTAATTAAGTATGATGCATTAACCACAAGATTTAAGTAGAAGGCGAAAATAAAACACATTCATGTCAAAACAATTATTATTGCAATAAGCTCATGACACCGAACCTTAACTGTTTGTGCCCCTAATAAATGTAGGGTGTTCTGCCAAACACTCCAAAGGACACCTCAAATGTTAAATGCGCGCGCTGGCCATTCCAGATACCAGAACCCTGGACGGGGATTATCAGTCTCAATAGATCTATTCACAACACTCACGTTCACTACAATAGCAATTAATGGTTCATGATAAAGGGGACTTAATGGCAGTGTGGTTGATGAGGTGTCATTTTATACACTTTTTCGGGGTCGTTTAACCCCCTAAATCGTGCATTTATGCCCAAAATAGGTACTTAATTGTTTCTTTTCAGGTATTTAGCATTTGGAAGGCATTTGGAAGAAATACACGTAACTTGGGCTTATTTGGAGAAGAAACGGACAAGACTACAGACCTACACCAACATTTCTCAAGATTATGTTCTCAGATGCTAGAAATGGCGTCACCAAATACACATGACGCCGTCACACTTCATCTCATGACGGTGTCACAAGATTTCATGACGGCGTCAGATCGCATGACCCAGCCCAAGATCTAGAATATTCCCTTTCATGACGGCGTCATTACTAAAACGCGACGCCGTCGCAGCGATTTATCTATATATACAAATATGTTTATAGGGTTTTAGGTGTGTAAGATTAGAGTGAAAGAAAGGGACGAACCCTAGTTAGTTTAGCAGCCATTTATGACGATTTTAGGACCTCAAAACCCAATTGTAACTCCTTTAATTCATGTTTTAACCAAGTAAGACTTACTTAATCATTCAATATGTCTTGTTGTTTGATTTATTATTGTTCTTGCTCTATCTTTAACATGCTTGGCTAAACCCCTTTATTGTGTTCATTTATGATTGTATGAAACCTAGAATGTAGATCTTAGTGGTGTTGCTTCTTGTGATGAATATGCATGTTAGGTCTTAGAAAACCAGCATTCTGTGTATAATCGATGTTGATATGTATAGGGAAACATGATTGTGTAGAAAGGATACCATCGGGTAACAGTCTTCATACTACCTTGCCCCTTATATGGTTGATCCACTTTTAATATATTTCAAATGCATTTAATATACTCTTAGGGGCCTTGTAATAGTCTTTATACTACCTTACTTGTGCGTTGCCTTAACGGAATATTAAATAGACGGCGGGTTCGTGTAATTCGTTCATGACTTAGGAAATAGTTACATAGACCATCATAAGTGTGACAAAGCAACAACACTAGGAGAAGAAATCTAGGGAATAATACGTGATTAAATGAATGCAATCTTTTATTATATTGTTATCACTAGTAGCGTAGTTTATTATTTAGTTTAATAGCTAAAACCAACAAAACCTTTCAAACATATGATTTACTGCTTTCTTATAAAATACAAAAATACAAAAATAATCTTCTCTCAACTCCTAGAATTCTGTTAGACCTTGATCAAGCCTTCCCAACCTATTCCTCTAGAGAACGACAACAACCCCCGAGTCTTGCCTATACTACTACTACAACGGTTAGGTACTCTGCCTAGGGAGTTGTAAAACTTCTTGTAAGAAGTCCTACGACCCTCGCATCAAGTTTTTTGGCGCCGCTGCCGGGGAATAGTTAGGTTTTGATCATAGTTTGGCTTAGTTCTACTTCCTTGAATCCTTTTAAGCAAGACTTTAATTTCCGCATATTACCTTTCTCGTAGTCTATTTTTTCTTTGTGTTAATTGTTTCGTAACTCATTCTCGTCAACCACTATGGGAGACGAGAATCCTATCCGCACCCTTGGAGACTACTCCAAACCTAGCCATGAGGGCTATAGGAACACCATTGAGCTCCCCGTAGGGAACAACGTGGTACCTCTTCGATCCGACACCATCCGGTTGGTGCAAAACGGATGCTCATTCCACGGACTTCGGTCTGAAGATCCAAATCAACACCTCAAGGATTTCCTTAAACTTGTGGACCCACTTGACCTTGACGGTGCAAACAGGGAAAGAACGCGCCTGCGTTTGTTTCAATTTTCCCTTCGTGATCAAGCTAGCAATTGGCTTGAACGTCTTCCTGCAGGATCCATCACCACATGGGAGGATCTTACTATTCGTTTCCTTGCTCAATTCTTTCCACCGGGAAGGACCACAAAACACCGCAATGATATCCTAATGTTTCAATAACATCATGGAGAAACTTTATCAGAAGCATGGACTCGTTTCAAGGACTTACTACAAAAAGTCCCTCATTATGGCATAGACCTTTAGCTTTAAGTCCAAATTTTTTATGACCATGTCAATCCTGTCATAAGGCGAACCATTGACCAATGGGCCGGTGGCAAGCTTCGTGACCTAAACGCTAAAGAATCCTGGGCATTATTAGAGGACCTCGCCCTCTATGGCAACAAAAGTTGGAACGACCCAAGATATTTCGCTAAGCCGGTCAAGGCAATCGCTTTGCCTCAAGATGTCCCGAGTATATCCGACTGTCGTCTAATCGAGCTCGAACAAAACCTACTCATGTGAACAAAATCACTACCTCATGTGAGATCTGCAGTGGTTCCCATGACACTCAGTATTGCATGGAAGACCCCGAATAAGCCTTTGTTGAATACGCATCCTCGCATACCGATGAAGCGGGAGGTAAGTGGGATACTTTCAAGCCCAAGCAAAACAATCTTGGTGACACCTACAATCCACCATGGAGAAGTCACCCAAACCTTAGGTGGAGACAACCCCAAAATTCTCAAAATAATTTTTCAAACCCACCTAACTGGTTCTAACCCAATGGTTCAATCCCGAACCGTTCCTTCAACAACCGTCCTCAAAATTTTAACAATCAATCGAATCTAGAAGGACTGGCATCTGACTTCATGGCATCCCAAGATGCTAGACTATCTAGGTTTAAAGCCGATTTCAAACAACAACAAAGCAAGATGACCAACAAAATTGACACAGTGTTAAAGGCCATCACCGATCGAATAGCAGGAGCACTACCTAGCGATACGGTTAAGAACTCGAAACTGAGTACTTCCCCAGTTTTGTCTGCTCGTTAATTCACAGTTTAATCAACGCCATCACGATCCCCCCGAAGCAACAAAGCGATTCCCGTAACAACAGAACTGAAGAGAACGAGAAAGAAAAGAAGGATAGCCCCGAAAATATCCATTTTGACTCTTCTACACCACCCAATCCATCAGTTTCATTCATCACCGAAAAAGTCCTCAAGTTCAATTCATTCTTCGAATCGCTCGGATTGGTTCCCCGTCGTCCAACACTGAACTCGTTTGCACCAAAGAGGAAGACGGCGACGTGATGTTTATCGAGATAGTCCCGAAGGACGACAATTCCTGCAATGAAGAACCCGAAGCAGGAGAGCATGAAGTGGAGCATTTCGACATGTTCCCAACTAGGAGTGAACTCGCATATCACAAGTACCTTATGTGCGGTCCAATCCCTTCAATATTTCTATGAAACCCCATCATTATGGAAGGATGCCCATTGAACCTTAAGATACCATGCAACATTGGACACGTGCATGTTGAAAAAGCTTATATTGACCCTGACTCCCTTCTAAATATCATGACCCGAATGATGTATAATTGGATCATGAGAAGAAAACTTAATCCTAAGGAAAACTCGAATAGAGGAGTTAGTAATTTCACAGGAAGGATTAAAGGAATGCATTCTTCGTAGGAAACTTCACCTATATCGTAGACTTCATGATTGTTGAGGATATTAGTTCAATCATAGACCCTAGGCTGTCATAAGTAGTACTAGGGAGGCCTTTTGTGGAGATATCCAACTTGACTCACGACCCACCCGAAGGTGTTGTAAAATTCATTAACGGGACAGATGAAGTTGCCTATAAGATGCCCCATAAGATAAAACAATACAATTCATTGTCGGACTTAGAAAAAGAACACATGAAATCAGTCTACCTTAGGAACGAAGAAGACAAAAGAAGAGGAGTAGAGTATGTAATGAGCAAAATATTAGGATTTTACAAAGGATGCTTAGAGCTTGGATCTGAATATGTAACTAGAATGGAAGACGAAGGAGAAGTCACGTAAGGGTGTGTGACTTCGAGTCTAGCTATAAGACTCGTTAATAAAGAAAAGCGCTTTTTGGGAGGCAACCCAATATTTACTTTATCGCACATTAAGAGTGTCATGTGTTTTAATCTTTTCATTTTATTATATCATGTTTGAACCTCTACCTTGTAATCATGCTTTGTTTTGTTTTTATCTTCGTCTTGATTTCAATAAAGGTATTTTGCAAATAATAAGTGTAGGGGAATTCATCCGGTTTTTGAGACAAGTTCAAGCATGTTAAATAATTTGTTTAGATTAATTCGCGTCAGTTTCGAGTCATATGAGTAAATTGTCAAATCTTAGGTTTTATGCAGCCATTTGTACATGAATTAACCTTTGGAATCAAGTGCAGGAAATTCTTCATCAAAAAACAAAATTTTCATTTTCAAAGAATGTGGAGAAGGCGTCACGATTTACACGCGACGCCATCACCACGACACCTGTGACGGGTTCAGGATTTTCCTGACGGCGTCAAACGCCCAGGTCCAGAAAACTTAAAGTTTTTAATTATTTTTGAAAATAAAACTTGTACAACATTTAAAATATGTACTCTTCTGTCATAAACTTGCAAAACCAATGAGTTTGACAAAACTCTCATCCTATCTTTATCTTCAATGCTTTATCGAGTCAACTCTAATTTCACGTTGTATATTTGTTTATCCCACCATTTTCTGATTGTTTTGTGTCTTTGTATTTTGATTACATGTTATTATTTGATAAGAAGAAGCTTGGAAGTTCTTAGGAATTTCAGTGGTTGATTTCTTGGTGGAAGATTTACCGTTATCGCTTGTTTCTTCTCTTTATTGGAGCACAAACAAGGGAGTACTTTTTCTTTTACTTGTTTTCTTTTCCCTTTATTCGTTTTTACGGGTACCTTAAGTGTAGGGGGAATAAGCCTTAGAAACTATTCTTTCATTTGTCATTTGCTTTGTCCTTAAAATGATGGGTAATATAACAAAACATAGCATAAGAGGTGATTTTAACCCAAATTTAAAATTTTTTATGACACATACCAACGAAAACCGAGTATTAATAGCATCTCATGGATAGGAATTTATATGACTAGCATAAAAACCCTCAGAATCCCACCCCAAAAATGTAAGGTTCGCCTTTAGATCTTTAGGAATTTGGGTATCTATTATTGATACCCAAGATGATTCCACCTTTAGCAATTTTGAGTTAAGGTTCGAATGCAGACATATGTGTCTATTCTGTCGTTATGGATGTGTACGTATGATCTTTGTTACCTTTTCTGGAACATTGAGATCGGTTCAATGAATCATATGAGTGTACCGATAGTATATTGAATTCTAGAACTTGTTTTTGTGATGCATTCCGAGACCGCAAGTAAGTATTAGGATTTGCTTGATAAGAGGCATTAGGGTTAACCCATGTTTTAAACCTGTAATTGTTATGATAGTCACACCGATCATATAACTATCCTACACCCTTGCCATACACTCACTTTTAGTGCAAGATACCCCTAATACAACCCTCCGAGCCTATCCTTTTTCACGGTTCTTGTAATTTTCTGGTGGATTCTAGATTATTAATGAAGAGCATTGTCACCCTTAAACTAATCGTTACACCTAAATCGCCTTAGCCTACTTTGTATGCACTCGCTTTTAGTACATTATTGTTTTAACCCAAGTTAATTATTTGAGTACACGGTTGCTAAGTCCTTATCCTTGTAAATACAGTTTTGGGACGATTGGGATTCATGGTAGTATTTATTTCGCGGAAGAATGGAAAGAATTAGGGAAGAAAAGATTAAGTCAATACCCCCTGATGTTTGTTTGATGATCTAATGGTTTTTTGATCACCTCAAATCGAGTTTTAGTTTAGATTGTAAATATGGATATGTAAAAGATCAAGTGTAGGGATACGTGTTGTAAACCCAGGTTATGATGTTATGTTGTTATTCTATATATTTATATATATATATTATATATATATATAATATATTATATAGATATATATATAAATATAAGAAACGAAAGAGATCTGTTGTAGTGTTGTGTAGAGTTTGTACATCATCGTCTGAGTCTTGGCTTATCAATCCGAAAACCAATGTGTATTCGTGTAAATAATTAGCTAAATAAACCTTCCAGACTCCAATCATTCACCCAGCCACCCAAATGTATACAACCGTTTCCATTTCCATTATATGTTATCTTACACCTACACCCCACAACCCTTTAAAAAGACCTCTTAGATAGTAATGAATAATGCTTGCACCTAGCGGTGGAGGTTTGATCCTTTACCAAGCCTATGGTAATTTATATGCTATGACAGGTAATGAGTGTTGATTTTTCATTTCCCTCATTAAGTTATATTTCATTATACAACCGAGTGAAAGAGAGAATCCCAAACACTTATGTGAGGTGCTAGTATATACTTTCTGCTTTTATTACAGGTCTGAGGTTGTGTTGTATAAATACTTTTTAAAGAGTAGGTAAAAATGACCCTCGTATTGTTATTGTGTATGTAGAAAAGCCCATTTGCTTGAGGACAAGCAAATCCCAAGTGTAGGGGTATTTGATAAGGTGTCATTTTATACACTTTTTCGGGGTCGTTTAACCTCCTAAATTGTGCATTTATGCCCAAAATAGGTACTTAATCGTTCCTTTTCAGGTATTTAGCATTTGGAAGGCATTTGGAAGAAATACACGTGACTTGGGCTCATTTGGAGAAGAAACGGACAAGACTACGGACCTACACCAACATTTCTCAAGATTATGTTCTCAGACGCTGGAGACGGCGTCACCAAATACACGTGACGCCTTCACACTTCATCTCATGACGGTGTCACAAGATTTCACGACGGCGTCAGATCGCACGACCCAGCCCAAGATCTAGAGTATTCTCTTTCATGACGGCGTCACGACTAAAACGCGACGCCGTCGTAGCGATTTATCTATATATACAAATCCGTTTTTAGGGTTTTAGGTGTGTAACTTTAGAGTAAAAGAAAGGGACGAACCCTAGTTCGTTTAGCAGCCATTTAGGATGGTTTTAGGGCCTCAAAACCCTATTGTAACTCCTTCAATTCATGTTTTAATCAAGTAAGACTTACTTAATCATTCAATATGTCTTGTTGTTTGATTCATTATTGTTCTTGCTCTATCTTTAACATGCTTGGCTAAACCCCTTTATTGTGTTCATTTATGATTGTATGAAACCTAGAATGTAGATCTTAGTGGTGTTGCTTCTTGTGATGAATATGCATGTTAAGTCTTAGAAAACCAGCTTTCTGTCTATAATCGTTGTTGATATGTCTAGGGAAACATGATTGTGTAGAAAGGATACCATCGGGTAACAGTCTTCATACTACCTTGCCCCTTATATGGTTGATCCACTTTTAATATATTTCAAATGAATTTAATAAACTCTTAGGTGCCTTGTAATAGTCTTCATACTACCTTACTTGTGCGTTGCCTTAACGGAATATTAAATAGACGGCGGGTTCGTGTAATTCGTTCATGACTTAGGAAATAGTTACATAGACCATCACAAGTGTGACAAAGCAACAACACTAGGAGAAGCAATCTAGGGAGTAATACATGATTAAATGAATACAATCTTTTATTATATTGTTATCACCAGTAGCGTAGTTTATTATTTAGTTTAATAGCTAAAACCAGCCAAACCTCTCAAACATATGATTTACTGCTTTCTTATAAAATACAAAAATACAAAAATAATCTTCTCTCAACCCCTAGAATTCTGTTAGACCTTGATTAAGCCTTCCCAACCTATTCCCCTAGAGAACGATAACAACCCCCGAGTCTTGCCTATACTACTACTACAACGGTTAGGTACTCTGCCTAGCGAGTTGTAAAACTTCTTGTAAGAAGTCCTACGACCCTCGCATCAGTGGTACTTAGGCAATAATATCAGGCATAGTATACGGTTTTTAAATACTTGCGTTCAAATGTAAAAACATAGCATGTAATCTCCCCCGTGGAGTTTATAAAATATTTAAGTAAGAAAAAGAGGCTATGAACGCACCTTTTAGCGATTCAATATGAATCAACAGAAATGACGTCAAGAAGTGACGAAACGAATGTCGAATTAGGCAATAAAATCCTAGGAGCAACCTAGAGATAACGGCGTAACTTAGAAATAAAATAATATAATACACAACATTCACACAAAAGAACGAGTACATTTTATAAAATGTTTTCCGAAAAGTATGGCATTGTACTTATGTTTTTATGAAATACAATTTACTCAAAACATAAGGTCTAATCTGTTTTAATAAGTCTCAAACATGTATCTATTTTCATTCCTTATGAGCCTTAATTAACATAAGTTTATACGTTTTTATTATGAGTTTAAAACAACAAGTCGTTTCCAAATTCCAAATTTACCCGACTTCACAAGCGTGTAAATCCAAATCCTTAAATGATCTAAATGCGAGGTTTTCACCTATGGAAATATTTTTGAGTCTATTTTTCAGATTTGTGGGCCCCACTACCCAAAAAGTTCTAGAGCCCAAGTGAAATTACCAAATTACCCTTTAATACCAAAGCTGAACTTTTTGGAATTTTACCGCTTCACTAAATTAGATGTATCTCCTAAACCGTGCGTCTGTAAAGGCTGAAACAACCGCAAAAGTTTAAGATAGCTCAATATCTAGAACCTACAGTTTTACAAAAACATGTGTTGTTATACAAATTTTTGGACTTATTACTAATTAAAATTATGGGCTCATTATTTGACTAGTTTCACCATTTCGCCGATATCTCACTCATCGGAAATAGTTACGGCCCCATCCGAACGGCTACATGTACCTAAGACATTTCTCTACATCCGTATCTAATTTACCAGAACTTCATAGACCAAAAATATTTTGAAACAAACTCATCTGACTGCTGGTCTAAAACTGTCCCAAAAATGATGTTGCAACTCACTCAAATCAAGTTTTCTAGCCCTATTTTCTTATGTACAATGCCATCAGTTTTACATATACATATTAAAGAACATACATACTCCTCATTTACAGAATGTAAAGTAAAAATTAATACTTTTACAAGAAGAAGAAATGGTGACAAGAACCTTACAAGATTGACAACACAAACTAGTGTAACAAATCAAAATCCACCCCTTTTGTGTTCTTGCTTAGATTCGAACCAACAACCACCACCAAAACCACAAAAATCTTGCCTCAATATATGATCTAACCCAACCAAGATCACCTACAAAGTCGTAGAATTTAAACCTTGCAACAATCTTGCAAGAACAACCAAAATCAACTATCAAAAACCTCTATCAAAATCACCATTAACCATCAACAACTACACACCAACTCCATGCAATGACTCCTCAATTCATCCTACTAATTCAGCCCCTAACTTACCAAATAACGAGTTTCTTGGTCTTCAAAGGTATCTCACAATACAAGGATTTAGACTATACAAAAGTTGTAAGAGATTGCAATAGAAATTTGTATAAAATGGGTGTTTGTTGGCTTATTTTGGACGGCGCAAGAAGAGGAGGAGGGGAGAGGTTTTTGAATTATCTTACAACTATGAGAAAATGATCTAGCATGGTGGTAGTTTTGTGTGAGGTTAACATGCATTACATGCAAACTACTTGGACAAGTGTCCAAGTAGTTGGCATTAGTGGAAAAATGGCACCACATGGTTTATCCATGTGGTCTAGCCGTGTATAATGGTGAAGAGGGGGGTTAATAGTTTATTTTGTATAAAATTTAGGATACGTGGGTAGTTTTAGGGTCTACGGGTAATAACGTAAAATATAGCAAGAGTTTAGGCGGAACCACGAAGCGAAAACGTATATGTTAAAAATAAAATTATTGCATATGGAATATTTTTCTAAAATAATAAATTACGTAGGACACGCAGACGGTTAATAAACCTAGAGACGGCTCAAGCTTAACTAGGAACGTAAAATTACCAATCGGGTAAATAGTAAAAAGCAAAACTTTTACTCGGAAGTAAAAATAGAAATAAAATATGAATTAAATATTTACCTGAATTTACGAAGTATTACAGTCAACCCTCCTTAGGGAACTCTGGTCCCCAGAGTTCAACTGGTGACTGCAGCAGACGAGGTGGTTGCGAAAAGATGCGGGTACTTGTTTTTGAACTGATCTTCTCGCTCTCAAGTAAATTCAGCTCATCGCTTGGAGTTCTAACGAACTTTAACAATGGGTATCCTTTTTCACTTCAGTTTCTTCACTTCCTGATCTACAATCTCAACGGGTTCTTCTACAAAGTGCAACTTGTCATCAATCTCGATCTCTTCCAAAGGCACTTGTAAGTTTGCATCAGCCAAGCATACGAGTGTGATTTCCCTTTTACCCTATATTACATCACATACGAGTGTTTGAGTGAATTATATTTTTTCTTATTCGTGAGGTGCTTAGTCATGTTATTGCAGCTTGAGAATCATTGGGTATTGTCAAACATCTCTATTTTGACATATTAAAAATCAAAAAAATATTTTTTATAATTCAGTGTTTGTTTCGTAAAGCTTATTATTTTTTCTTATTTTGCTTGAGGACAAGCAAACCGGGTGTTTGCGCCTTTTGCGCCTATTTATTAAAAAACCAAATATATTTTCGATATTTTCACACTCAATAGTTTTTTTTAAATAAAAAATATACAAAAATTTAAAAATGTATATATATAAAAATTTCCTTGTCTTGTCACCTAGGACCTTGTTTATAAAATTTCTTTTCTTAGATTTGCTTGAGGGCAGGCAAAGTTTAAGTGTGAGGGGATTTGATAACGCTCAAATTATACATATTTATATATGCGTTATCTATGCTTTTATCTATATATATTGGTTAAATTATAAGAACTTTCGATACTTAATTAAGTATATATGCAATTGTAGGTTCTCAGTACGTGTCGTGGAAGAAAACATGAAGAATTGAAGCTTAAACAAAGAAATAACTGAAGATAAAGATCTCCTGACACCTGTCTATTGTTTTGGTCATAACTCGATCATACGAACTTCGTTTGACGCGATTATGGTGGCCACGGAAAGAGAATTCAATAGTCTACAACTTAGATAAAATGCCAAGAGCTGAAAGTACCCTAAGTACGCCGCACTTCCCAAATGTGTGGCGCACTTCTACAGAATTAATGCGTTTTCTCCACCGCCTCAAATGTGCGCCGCACTTTCTGTCTGCAGCAATTAATTCACGAATTTGGCTCTAAAAACGGCCACATACACCCCTAACTTGGTTCTAGAATGATCTAAAGCACCTATAAATACCCCTAGAACTCCAGGGTAACCACACACAACTCATTTCTCACACACACCTTCATTTGAGAGGTAGAGAACTAGGTGAGGGTCTTAGGATCCAATGATCCAAACACCCCTCTAAACCACCATGCTACCATCGCGAACCACCACGATAGCCACGAATTCCCAGAGTTCTAACATAATATCTAGACCACATACCATCCATTTCTTTAATCTAAACACTTCTCACTTTGATTCTTAGATAATCCACACCAAATTCTCTTAAGATCATCACTATAAACCTTGTTACCAAACAACCTATTTGGTGATATGTTGCGGATTTCTAGAAGTTACTTGGTATATTTCGAGTTATCTCAGTAGCATTTGGTTGTTGGTTGATCATGGAACTATTAGTTTGGGTTGGTGGTTGTTGTAGTCGAAATATTGGTATTGGTACTTTGATCTAATATGTGAAACATGAAATAATATTTGGATGATTTTGCTATGACTTATGAATTGTTATGATTATGAAAATTCATGTAAAAGACTCGGTCACCCCGTGTTATATCTAGCATAGGTTAGCTCGTAGTCTTAGTTTTAATAATTTAGTTACCATACGACTTATGGTGTTGGGTCGGGTATTTACCCACTTGTTAGCCCACTCCATGGCCCATTTAGAGGCACCAAACTCTTGTATAAATACCCCTTTCTAGCCATGAGAAGGGGTTGGATGTTCATTTTATAACAAACACACATTAAGTGATTTTCTCTCTCTAGAACTCCCACTTTCTCTCTCTAGATAATTCGGTCAAACATTAATCCTAGGCTTGTGTTATGATATCCAATATACTACAATTGGTATCAGAGCTCATGGGATGATTAGATAAATTGTGTGTGCGTTTTCTTGGTTGGTTTAGATCAAAAGTTTGGTTTTTGAAGGTTTATGGTCTTTTTCTTGACACTCTTTAAT